>CM052336.1:31610326-31712666 GCA_028455595.1 Lasioglossum vierecki | reverse complement strand
CAAAATGCATCAATTATCTATCGCATGCGCCCCACGTTTTTCGTTTTAAATCTCACAAGTAGTTTCACAGCTATTCAAAATTCACAATCACAAATTTTCAGGATTATTTATACGAGGTTAGGAATCTGTATGGCACTAGGAAAAATTATTTTATACTTTTTAGTCCGTTTTTAAAAACGTGGTATTTTTTAAAAATTTATTTTTATTTAAATAATTTGTATATGAACTTTCCAAAACGATGGACATTTGAAAATTAACGAAATTTAAATGATTTGAAATGAACGTTGCACCGCGATATACAATCCGGGATGGCTGAAGAACACAGTGGGCTGGATCGTAACACATTTTACTATAACTCTTCAATCATTTTTCAACCATAAAAGATATCGGGATGAAATTTTTACTGAAATTTATTAAAAAATTGGTCCTACCTACTACTATAATAAATATATTTTTTCTAATCATTTTTTAATTAATTCTTTAAATTTTAATCTCTTAAAATAAGATTAAAAATTGTTCATTTGTTACTTATTTAGTTTTTCGGACAATTTAAATCACCGATGTCTTTGATTATAAACTCTTTATTTCTTGAAATATTCATAATTATTAGTATTGGTGTAGTGGCCGATTACAGAATTCGATTGTCAATCGGTAAGATCCAGCAAACTATATGTATAGTCTTGCAGTTGAGTTACTTTGTCCAAATATTCCATTACCTTTGGATTATTGATTAAAGACAGAACGCTGGCAGATCGTAATAACCATTTCAACATCAATTGTTTAATATCGTATTCATGATACAAGTATACTATAATGCGTGTGCGCGTTTTTTCATAATATACATTGTGGTTCCTTCAATTCAATGAACTATGTTTGCCGAATGTCACCCGTTCCATGTATTGATTAAAAAGGGTACTGCAACAGAACAAATAATTTGCATATGTTATTGGACCATCTCGAGAAATGCTAAATGGAGAGGTCTACATATTTTAATATGTAACGAGGATTAATGTGCAATCTTTCTACTGTTTCAAATCAGAACTACTCATTTTCGTTAGAAGCAGGTTCGATCGGATTAGATTTTCCGTAGACGGAGCATTTCTTGGTTCAAGAGAGATTGCTGGCATACTTACGCTTGGAGGTTGGTAAGGCCATCTTACTTTTGGATTGAAGGGTCCATGTCCGGGGAATGTAGGAACGTAAGAACCAGGTCGTGTTCTTTGCACAGACTGGAACGCAAATATTGCGCTAACTGCGACGAGCAGTGTCATGATGAACATTACCAGCTTCATTTTCGGCGTTTTCTTTCTGTAACATAAAATAAATCGTTGCGATCAGTGAAGTCCGTGGTACATACATCTCATTTGACAACAATACGAAAAGATTCTTGTCTAATTATTGGTATCATCGAAAATCTAAATGATCGAATAGAAAATTTCAAATTGACAATCGTAGGCGGATCTTCGTAAAATAAAAATTGTCCAAGTCAATTGTAAGCAATAGGACTTTATAAAAGAAACACCGTTTGCGCTATTATGTAATCACGTATGTCCGTTAGGTTGATGTTTTCTTCTTCGTCGTATCTGGTGGCAACTCATGTTGGGCGAAGATATTTTGCTTTCGGATTCGAAAAAAACGTCGAAGCTGGAAAGTCGAAAGGGTGGTTTCTCAAGATGAAAGTCTGCTCTATCGCGTGATATAGTTCGATTTACCGCTACAGTTTAAAATACAGTTTAAAGATTCACAATGTATTAATATTGGATATCACTGTATTCGGAAAAGTCTACAGAACAAATTGCTACAACTAACAATGCAATATCTTGTATAATAACATGACAGTATTTCTTTAAAATTGAAAAATATATTTTCTTTTTCAAAATTAAGTTTCTTAAAAACTGCACGGCCAGGTAAAAAAAATTAAGGACAGATTCGGAATCAGCGCAAAAAACTCTATATAGGAATCATTCCACTGCAATTGTTGAACAGTGTAAATATCGAATCGGAAACTTTCTTCATTAATAAATACATTTTAAGTGTAATAGGAATATTGTAATTACCTGTTTGCAGCTTCCAAAGAGACAAACTGAATTGTCGCTGATGGTACAGTGGAAGTCTTATATACTCGTGTTCATGCCTCTGAATGGACACGGACACATGGAAAATTGTTTAGAGATGTTGCGTACAGTCTCCGGAGATACGCGCTCGTCTTTGACGACGGGGAATACCGACGCTTCTCTTATCGTGTCTGCGGCACTGAAAGTCAATGACGTACACATGTATACATGGCGACGTACACTGTGTGAATATGATAATTCGTATTATACACCATCGAGAAAGTGTGTATACCAGGGAGTACCCTAAGAGTTTTTCCCCGAGCGTATCTCCAGTGATTCACACCGGAGACGTTTATAAACATTGTGACGGACAAATTGAGGTCTGAGAGATAATAGAAAAAAAGCTGCTGGAATTCTGCAATAAATTTTCCCACGTAATCTGCGCAATTACTGATAAATTGTAGCAAGGACAACGTTTATAAAATAGAATTTAAACTGCATTTCTATCGTTGAGTAATTAGCAGACCGGATCGAGCAAATATTTCGATCGAAAAACGAAATTAATATCCAGCCTGGTTTTTTCAAGAAAGTATACCGTAAATTGCATATAGAGTTGAGTGTTGCATGATGCGGTTGAGATAATGGAGGATTCTCTGCGAATCAATCTCCTTGCGCGGAAAATTAATGGAAAAGAACATCAGATTTCCGGATGGGGTGACGCCAAGAGACAAATTCTGCGGTCGTGATTTCGAAGGCAAAGCTGCGGTGGGTTGAGAGCCGGGAGAAGTGCGTGAGGATGAAAGAGAATCGCGGGGAGGCTCGATGCACTTGAAACGAGGAGCAACGTCGAGTATCATTATACCATTTTTGCTCTCCTGAATCCTGGAGATGCAATTAGGAACAGCAATAGTGAGCATCGAGAAACGCGGACGAACTAGGTGGACGCCTGCAGCTATCGCTTTTTCCGATGTTGTATGCAAGCGGTTGTCTTTAAGTCTATTCTCCATTATTCATACGAAGCCATCCGCGTCTATGTATGTATTAGGAAGCTGTGTACACGATATAGTCGTTTCAACGAAAATATTTTCTTGCTCCCCAACCAATTCCCTTCACTCGACGAAATACCGCGCAATCGAACGTACGCGATTCGTATTTATTATAAAAATCCGGAAACATTTTCCTCGAATTCAACGCGACTCTCGCAGAAGTATAACATCGGAAATCTGAAATGGGTCGTTTCGGTCCGCCTCGTAGTTCTAGTGTTAATTAAAATAATTTCCATTAGCTCGTATAATTGCTTCGGACAGGCGTTGGAATAAATTAATCTAATTTAAATTAATAAAACGCGAAAAACCAGTTCCGACGATCCTTTGTGTTAATCGATCGTTGGTTTTTTTTTGTTTCACCTGAACCGATTCTGTGTCACTGCTTTTTAATTAACATTTCAGCTTCTCTATTAAATCTCATCATTTTCTTTGCAGTAATGATCTTAGAGGAAACGTTTGCTATGCTGCTCGAAATAACTTATTCATCGCTTGGAGTTGCACGAAATTAATTAGTCTTGCACTTCTGAGAGACTAATAAACGGACTGCGGATTCATGCATGTATAGTAAAAATGGCCAGATGTGATTTACAAGAATAACGTTGTAAGAAGCATTTAAAAATCCTCTTGCATAATCTGCAGCCTACTGATTTCGAAAATAACTTTCGACTACTTATTATGATATTAGTTATTATAATATACTTATACTTATTATAATATACTATATACTTATTATAATATACTAGTCTAATTATTATAATTTCCTATTTTTCAAACTAGCAATTCAAAGCGTTTGGTTAAGTAACAGGTTTATCGATCACTTCCAAATTTATTATAAAGTACAATTAATTCGATGGTCAGTGTCGAATATTTTTGGGATGATCATTGAACATCTCGTGGTTAACGTACGTTTGACATCGGTGATTAGCTAAAGTAATACGTTTACTACTAATGAAGGCAGCCAGCAGAATTGTGTACGAAGTCTATTAGACGTCTGGTGCACGGAGTAGTTGTAGCAAATGGGGTAACCGTAGAGAAGAACAGAGAAGCTGCATACTGAAGTGAATCGTAAAACTTTATACATCGCCGGGTAATATAGTCTTTGGTGGTGGGAATATTCCAGCTGTTACGTAGGCCACGGTTGCGTTGAAAACTTGCGCCCGATGTAACAGTGCGCAAAATACTGTCGCCAAATTGTTCTAGCGCGATTAGGAAACCGACAAAAATATCTACCAATCACTTGTTTTATGAGCACTGAATCTGTGCTTTTAACAAGCTCTCTGCGGAAGAATGACATCAAACGAGTTAGTACATATTGCCGTTCCTTTGAGAAATGCAATCGAGAAAGCAATTGCGGTTTTGTTTATCATCTACTATCTACAGAAACCAATCAATCATACGAAATTGAGATTGTCTGGCTTTATTTATTAATACTCGAAGAACATGCAAAATATTTTTCACTAATTTTATTGCACAATTCATTGAGGAGCGCAAACTCTTTTACATATGCGTCGAAAATTGCAATCGAGAAAGCAATTGCGGCTTTGTTTATCATCTACAATCTATAGAAGCCAATTAATCATACTTAATTGAAATTGTCTAGCTTCATTTATTAATACTCGAAGATACATGCAAAGTATTTTTCACTAATTTTATTGCACAAATTATTGGAGAGCGCAAACTCTTTTACACGTGCGTTGTGATCTCGACGGAAAAATTTTGAAAAGGTTTTTAATCCGAGGCAATTTCGAAAACTTGTTTGTATATTAAAAAATTCCTGTATGCTTTACCAAGATCGGCGAACGGAGGCAGAGAGTTTGAATTCGACAGGATTGTTTGGTCTGTTTAAAAAAATGTTTGAACACTTCATCGTTTTTTGATAGCCAAAGTAGGGAGAAAGAAAGAGAGAGAGAGAGAGAGCCCTTGATGCAAAATCACGCCTTGCCGAACATTCGTGGGTCTCCGGTGTGCGGTTGCTCGTAAAAATCGACCTTTCCCGGGAGTCTGAAGTGGCGTTTTCGTCGCGTGTTCGCCTAATGTCGACGGTACTTGGCCATTTTTGCTCGACCTTCGCCGCTGTAAGTGCGCGCGTTGTCGTACAGCTGTAAAGCCGGCCTAAGACACCGAGAACTCGACTGTTCAGAAATGAGAAAGCCAATTTACAAAATAAAATCACGTTCCTACATCAAATATATATACAGGGTGTTTCAGCCAAGCAGGCCACCTAAATATCTCCTTTATTCTTAATGACACGAAAAATATTCATAGCATAATTTAAAATGTATCGAAGGAGGAATATCATAGAAGAACAATTTTTTTGTCCCGTTATTTATTTATAGTTAGCTGAAAAAATACATTTGAACATGCTTAAATCATTACCTTCAGGTGACCTTGAGCCGCAAAAAATGTGATAAAATTGTAGGATACCATTAGGATCACATTTGAAGTTGCTGTTTGTGTTATAACATTATAAGTTATAACTATAAATATTTTTCGTGTCATTAAAAATAAAGGAGATATTTAGGTGGCCTGCTTTGGCTGAAACACCCTATACATTTACAGCACACTGTCTCAAGGCCTTTAATACGTGTCTAGAAACTTTAAAAAGAAATTTTCTTTGTTTTACTATTGTGTCATTCAAATAACTCGACTTCAGATTTTCAAGTTGTTATATTGAAAAAATTTTCAAACAAGTGTACAGCAATTCCTTGTTTTACTAGTGTGTGTGTGTGTGCGTCGCGTCGTTTCAATATAATTAAAGCTGCAGTAAAAAGGTAGACTGACAAAAAATCATTTTTCATTTCTGTCAGTGCAAATGTTTTCCTGTAATTTCGAAAATTTGCGAACACACAAATCATCTGTGTGCAGATGAGGAAGCATTCGTCACGAGGGCAACGCCAGATCTATCACGGAAGACCGGCCATGAATATTCGCGAAAGTTGCCCCGGAGCATCGCGGAAAAAATAAACACACTAATCATAAAATATCTTGTGCAACGGCGCGGCGGCGTAGCGTATAAAAATTATTGATCCCCGGGGAAGAGTTTTGTTATTCGCGTGCATCCGATAACAATCAATCAAAGGAAACAAAGAAACGTTTACTCGTCTGTTGCGACCCTTGCCACAGCCCCCGACAATAAAGGCCCGGTAGATATGGACGGCAATATATTCACACAGTCACGCGCATTATTTTCACAGGTGAAAGAAATAAGCGCCTGTAACGGATCACGGGCCGAAGCTTCGGAACGCCATGGAACGGAATTCTTTCACCGGGTTCCCAGCTTTTGATAACCCCTCCTTTTGTTTAACATTCGTTGAATGCCAGGTCGAATAGATGGATTACGACCCGGCTATGGAAAATCCATATCTGACTATAACAATTCTCTTCATTTAATTATATCATTCTTTCGCACTCCGAATCGTGCATCTGTCAACAGCCTTTTCGGCTGACTTGCGAATGCGTTCCGGCTATTCGTAAACCTTAAACAAAATTTCCATTTGTCACTATTCCATGAAATGTATCGGAACGGTAAATTTTGTTCCACGTTTCATTCTTTCGTGCAAATATTTATGTAACGAATCAGTTTAATTTTATTTCAATATATTAATCGAATCCTTTCGGGGATTAACCCTTAAGCAGACTATTCAACGGCTTTTTTTTAAACTAGTAAGTATTTAATGTGAGTTGATTCTGTCCCTCGGTGTCATATTGACACAGTGACACAGAAAGAAAAAAATTTCAATGTTTTTTTAGTCAAATCGAGGAAACGGTACACTCATAAAATTTAAATAAAATACAGGGTGAGTCAATTAAGGTGTAACCGAAGTATATCGCGGAAAAGATATTTTAAATGTAAATGATTATACTTTTCTTATATTGATTAGTCTTTGTAATAACTATTCTAAAGAAATATTTTAATTGTAAATGATTATACTTGTTGATACTGTACATAAAATTGACGAATAACGTTAAAATATTGATTATTATCCGCACTACTGCATTGAAAAATGGCTACAAACTTTACAATCTGATACACTCCACTTTATGGACTTTTGCACTAAAAACATCCGTTTCAGTAAAAACGGGTTACAGTAGAAAAAGTAAAAATCTCAAGCTCTAAAATTTTTCTTTTTTTTCATCAAATTTGGATAAATTTCAGCAAAGTTACGATAGCTGTGACCGCTGAAATCGGGCAAATACCCCACTGTGCGACGCACCAATAACGGTTCTCGCCAGCGCAGCAAGGGGTCAAAGAATGTACACGATCTAAGTGACACGACGGTCCCGAAGTATTAATGCATACAACGTATAACAAGGACTGTAAATTCCTGTAGTCAATTAAACACTCTAACGAATCTTATAGTGGAAGCTCACGTATAAAGCTGGTATCAGTTTCGTGGGACACTGCGCACGCGGCGCGGCGGTCGCGTTTCGGTTTACGCTTGCAGCGCATTTATATCGCACAATAATGAGCTCGCATTTGAGGCAGCCTTTTAACGATTAAACCGGTAACGCGGTGGGTGTCCGTAATTAATCACGGTCCCCGATAATGTAATCTTTCGTAGGCGCCTGGTTTTGAACGGCTCTGTCTAGCGCGCCCGTGCGCGCACACACGCGTTCAAAGAACAAACATTGCGGGATTCGACAATTCGTATCGAGCGCGTGTCATAATCTACGCGATAAATCTTATTCGGCAGCCGTGTGTATTGCCCTAACGGCCGCACATAATAATGGTTCTATTCCGGGACTCGTCGTGCATCACCCGTAGATTTACACATAAAGATTAATGTGTGTTGTTCCGTGTGCACGTGCACACACGCCGACGAATCGTTCTCGCGTGTGTGTACGTCCGAGAAGATCTCTGTGTAATTGTACAGAGCGTTGCTCAGCGCCGCCGTTTCATTTTACTCCGGGACGGCGGGAATCAATATTAACGGTGATATTGGCCCCCGGAAATTGGTGGTACCTTGTTGTTGGCCAAACAAAATGAAATAAACAAAACTGCGGTTCCCGGCGTCGGAACGTAGCCATGCGTCGCGTCGCATTTGCGGCGTCCTCGGATGTGTCATATTATTTTATGTGTTTGTGATCAGCTATCCGCGTAAACATTTTCGAAGGGCGAGCCCGGTTTGTTTTTCGCCGGAAATATTCGCGGAGCGAACGCCGCGTCGCGGGAAGCTAGCTGAATATCGCGAAATGGTGCTGCTCTCCGCGAAATCTTGGATTAAGCAGATATTCTGCTTTTCAAGATCGTCTCCGCCTATGCCATATTATAGGCTGTTCAACCTATTATACAGGGTGGGGTGTCACATTTTGCCATTTAGATTTACGTCATTATTATTACGCATAGCAAACAATGTTTCAGATGAAGTTGAATGGTTTTGAGAGGAGCACATTCTGATGGTACAATTTTTTTGTAAGTGGACGTGTAAATGACATATGAAGGTCATTAATGTTTTTTTTTTAATGCAATCATGTATTTTTTGATATAACTTCACGTCCACGCTTAGAAATTAATTCTTGTTACGACGTGCTCCAGTAAACCAAATTTTATTAGCATCAGAGAGAGAGAGATAGAGAGAGAGAGAGAGAGAGAGAGAGGGCTGAAATGTTGGGAGGAGTGATCGCCGTGATAAATGTGAGCTCTTCAATTTCAGTTTTATTAAAAGTGCCACGGTAATTTTGCGAAATGTTCGCGGACGTTCCAAGGGTTACAATCGCGATATCGAACTGTAACCGTTTCGACAACCGGTGTATAACAGCGAGCCTTTATGTCGCCGGTGTAAAGCGCGAAATGATGGTTCAGAGTCCACGAAGGGTTTGTGTAGTTCGAAAGTGGAAAAAGAATGTTTAGAAGTTTCGCGGACGGTGACGCGAGGGAGGAACGGATTATGGGTTCGGGGAATCAATTTTTAAGTTAATGTCCGCGGTATATAGAAATGCTAAAAAGGTGAAATGTAGAAACGGGGAGGAGGAAAGGGTGGGTCGGAGAAAGAGGAAGAAGTTTGACACCATGAGAAGCGCGTGCTGCGATTTGTTGGAGCGTTTCGTGTCGAGAAAGGAACGGCAGTCGGCGCGCCGGAGCAGAATGGCGAAGGAGTGCGGGGGTGGCAGGGGGATGAAAGGGGAAACAGTGCATTTGACTTTCCTATCAGCATCAAGTGCTCATAAGCGTTTAAATGACTTCTCGTTTGCGAAATACCACTGACAGCCATTCAGCCATATTTCTGAAACGAACTTTCTCCGCACAAAAGCCGAGGCCTCGCACCCTCTTTAATGATTCGCAATCTGCTTGAAAACTGAAGTGGCGCCGTCGCCGCGTCGAACAAAATTTAATGGCACTCTCGCTCGTTCTGTTTACAACTATGATCACCAATACGTTCAATTCACGTCCCGAAAGTTCGTCGATCTTAACGAAAAATCCTTAAATCACAAATATTGCGAGACTACGAGTTTCCTGTTAATGTTTTCTAGTAGTTTTTTAATAGAATTAACTGACTTTTCTCGGAAAAATTAAATGTACTTCATATACTTATAGTACAGTCGGCAGGTCCAAAAAAGGTGTCTACCTGGAAAGTATTCCGAACTTAATGAAATTTCGACACGTCATTTAGGGATACTCTGGGGTGTCGAATTTGAGTTTTCGACCTCGAGGACCCTGTTATTATCTCTTGTTCTAGTTTTTCGCCTATTACTAAAAAACTATGGGTCCTAAGAACTTTTTTACATTTTGAGAAAGCGCATTAAATTTACTGCAAATTTCACTGGTCAAACGTATTTTTTGACCCAATAGGCACCGAGAGTCGGTCGTTCAAAATTAGGAATAGAAATTAAGTGGCAACTGACGAATATATGTATAATATAATATATAATATCCGTGGCCGCGACACGGGTTGCCGCCAGTGACGCTCAACACTAGAGCGAGCGTTCTACGGGATACAGCGTGGCGTATGTTTAACATGTTTAAACAATCACAAAGTATTACTATTGCACATCGCTGGATTCGGGAAAGTCTAGACAATCTTTTGTTGTAACGAACGATACAATATCTTATATAATAACATCACAGTATTTGTGCAAAGTCGAAAAACATGTTTTTATAGTCTATCTTTTCTTTGCTAAAGCAGTTGCCGAAAACTGTTATGATTCTAGGTTCTTTAGTTTCTTTTACTCTCTATTTTCTTGTAGTTCTAAGCTAGTTCTAAGTGGTGACGGATTCCTGCGATTTGGGTTTTTGAATACAGTGGACATTTGATTAATGCCGTTTGAAATTTAACTTAAAGTGCTGGTGCCGCTGTTTAAACTAAATCCTTCTACGATCTTCTAATCCTTCACAGATGGGATGACAAAATCGAAAACACTTGGAAGGTTTCAACTGTTATTAAACGTTGGAAGGCACGAAATGATGTTGGTTAAGTGTTAAGTTAACCGAGTGTGTTACACGTGAACTATACTCTCCGAACAACCTAATATTTTACACGAGTATTTTGGTTTATCAGGGTCGACACGCGCTGCATGTGTTCCCATGACCGCGACAAGAGAAGCCAACATAAGTTATCCGGGCAATAATTCGTAATGAGAAGCGGCGCGGCGATGTGCGCGTATTACATCCGTATAGTTGGTGTACATCAGACGGTTGCTCTAAGAGAATAGGGTAGTTGTAACTCGAGTGAATGGTGTCGTAGGTCGGGGGCTATCCCACCACAAAGGCAGGTTTGAACGACGTTGTAGGGAGGGGGTACTGAGGCTAAAACGGCCAGAAGCGCTGGTGGAAACAGAGGGTTAGAAGGGCTGCGAGTCAAGTGGGATAGAGGCACTGACGTGTTGAAGTAGCTCGGAGGTGGAGAAGGACGAGGACAGCTAGGTCCTGGGTCCCGGGTCCCGAGGTATAGACAGTGTTCCGTTGAAAGCTTGTCCTTGCATTCCTTGCTAACCTCGTTATGTCACCCACTCAACTTAACCGCTAGATCGCGTATGTACTATGGATGAGATGCCTTTCCTGAATCAGGATTACCGCTTCCGCGTCTATACGAACTTACAGCATGACCTACTGTTGACGAGCAAGTCTTCTGCTCGTCGCACACACGCAACAAGCACGAGGATCCACTGTTCCCGATCCAGGATTAACTATAGCAAGAATGGCTCCATCTTGCCCGATGAGCAAACGTTCTGGAAAACGGTGAAGTTTGTTTCTCGGTCGGAAAGTGAATATGAAATTATGATTTCGGCGCAGCACAGTGCGACGTGCAATGGACAAAAAACAAAATCATCATGGTTCCATTCTAATCTAATTATCCAACAAAATCATTAGTCAGGAAGTAAGGAATGTATATGTAAAAAGTAGTATCCAAGAAATTCAATAGGGGATCGGTAACAGCCAAGAGTTTATTGTAGTATAAATACTAAAAAGTTAGATTACTCATGCCCTAATTGCTCTTTTACGTTCGTTTTTGTTTTAAACTATTTCGTACAACTTAGGTATAGAGAATTTGACCAGAGGTATGCATATTTTTAACTGACAATTTAGGAATTGCGTTTTTTCCTTAAAATGCAATTTACAAAAAAAAGAACGGTTCAAAACGTCCAATAATTTTGACTGTTCCGTATCAACAAGATGTAGTATATTGCCATATAATTTTTTTCTGCGATAAATTGCAAGACTCGATGTTATTTGTAATCGCAATTTAATTGAATTAAATAATTATGCATGACAGTAGATATACTTAAATTTAACCGTATAATTAAAAAATATTCACAACAAAAGTTGTACAGTATACAGTTGACAACAAATTGCAATAACAACTAATCATAAAAAAACTCTTTATTAAAAAAAATTAGAATAAACATTTTTACTAATGGACCCTTATATGTTTGGTGCATTAATCGATGCATTTTTGTATTGCCTTTACAAAATTATTAAGGTACTTAGGTCAAAAATTGGTTAGTTTAGAAGTTATGATTTTTGTCTCGAATGTCCATTTACATTCCGCACTGTGCGTCAAGTTACATGTTTAAATAATTGCACATTTGCTGTTTGTGTTAAACTGATCGAACCTGCGCCGAAATCATAATTTCATGTTCTGGAAAACGTCGTTGATAGAGCACCTTCTTGATCACTGCGCGATGGACGGTATTTAATCGTAACTCGCTTGGAAAATACAATGTAATCATTGTGTGAATAGTAGTTTCAACTAGTTAAGGTTTAATCGACCCGTCGTCGCAGTCGCGAAGAAACGAGCTTCGTTGAAAGTCGCATTAGCAAGCAAATTAAAAAATCATTTCTTACAAGCAACGAAAAACGAATTTCATATAATAAGCGAATATAAAATGTACAAACTATTACAGATCGTTCTTGCAGATAGCACAGTGTCTAAAAAAGAATTGGGCATATTGAAAATCGATTCTAACGAGAATTATCAAACAGAGGAAGCGCTACCGAAGTTCCCTAGCTAATGAACACATTATCGTAATTCGGGAGATCATTGTAATCTTGTTAAAGACAATAATAGTTGGAAACTAAAGCGCTCATCATTCAAAATAATTCTCCATAACTATTGTTCAATGATTAACTAATTTGAGCTGGATAAAAAATTGTCTGTTAATTTCTAATTTCCATTTCATTACTGCAACTATAAAAGACCATTGTACACGCTTCTTGAATGGTATCGCGATACAAATGTTGAATCTAATTTAATGAAAATTCAATCTGGCGATTACAAATATTTATTTAATCGTTATAACAAATGGTCGTCTACAAGGTAAACGTAATTCCTTTCTCTGGCAAGCAGTTATTAAGAACGAAACAACTGTTGCGAGCGTAATCATCAAACAAATGGTGAGGCAAGGGGTATATTCGTCAAGGAGTATCTCCGAGAGGTAATATCTTTGTTTCTTTCGCGTTGTTTCTTTATTCTCTTAGCATTCCCGTCGAAGATGAAATACTATTCGGGGAGAACAGTGCGCGATTGTAAATATGCGCGCGATCCCTTTTAACATCAAACGTTGAAGGGGAGCTAACGCGGAACGAGAAGACGAAAGCCAATGCAGCGGAGCAGTTCAATGGGCCGGCCCGGCGGCGCTGCGCGGTGGTTTTACTTCTCAATCGCGTTGGACAGCCGGTTGAATTCAATTGAAGTATAATTGTGAGGTAAAGCGAGAAGTATGCCTGTTTTCTAGCAAAGTCAATATTTTTCTGGCACCTGCCACGAGTTCCCACCACAGTTCGAAAACATTTCCAACAACGGAAACAGTCTTCTTTACGCCAATGGCGCGGCGCGACGTCGGCCAGAATCCAATCGAACCGTTTTTCGCAACCCTCGCGGAAATTATTCATACCTTCTGCACACTTATTAATAGACTGCGGATTTAATGCATTTGTGACAAATATTAATTTAGGAACCTCAACCCATTTGAAATCATCGAAGAGAGAAAGAACACTGGCATTCTATACGCTTGTTCGTATAGTTAATTTAATATAATATTTAATAAAAATTAATATTATAATAATTGGTAATTATATAGAAAAGAGTACTGCCCTCTCCGATTTTGATGAAATTTAAATATGTTATAGATATTGTGTGTGACATTTTGAACAGCTTTTTCCTTTCCAATATAGGAAAAAACTATCGCGAATACTGTATTGAATTTTTCGTATTCCTGAACGCTCCGCTGTAACGTAGACTTGTTTCTCGGTACGGCGTTTTTTACATTTTGACGCTGTAGAGATAAGAGAGAAAACAGGGGGGGGGGCGAAAAGGGCCAGCCTGACACCACACACACCCACCCAGTGCTTAACACGCACCCACTGTTTCTAAATTATACTCTAGATTCTTACGTATTTTCACGTGCTTATTACGAATATGATATTGAAAATTTGCATAAATCTTGATTTCTTAACGGAAACTTTCTTTTTAGAAACATTGGGTGCGTGTTAAGCACTGGGTGGGTGTGTGTGGTGTCAGGATGGCCCTTTCCGCCCCCAGATTTTCTCGCGTATCTCTACATCGTCAAAATATAAACAAACGCCACACCGAAACAGGTCTACGTTGCAGCGGAGCGTTCAGGAATACGAAAAATTCAATACAGTATTCGCGATAGTTTTTTGCAAACATCTCGAAAACTAAAAGCGACCCCCACCCCTATATTAGAAAGGAAAAAGCTGTTCAAAATGTCAATATCTATAACATATTTAAATTCCATCAAAATCGGAGAGGGCAGTACTTTTCTATATAATTACCTAATAATTATTTAATATTATAGTTAATTTAATTTAAATGATTCGACGAATCAAACCAACATAGATAAATTGAAGTTTATCACATTTATTAATTGTTCAACCCTTTCGAAGCCTACGAAATCCAAGATAAATCTTTTCACTTTTTTTTTTGATTGAAATCAATGTTTAAAGATATACGGATTTTTTTGGTCATCCAACAATGGACGTGCCGATAGTCAACGTGTGAGATATTCAAGTATTCGGGGACAATTTCTTCTTTGTGCTTATGCGCGGCAAATAATTGAATTCCCTGGCGTTCCATCGGCCTAATTATGAGGCTCTTCATAGTTGGGCAACATTCTCAGAGGCAATTAGCCGTTGTTGACAAACGCAATTTACGAGATGTAACTTTGTGGCCATGCAGGTAGACAGAAGCGAGCGCGCGCGCCTTGTGTCACGTTCCTAAATACATCGGCGCGTTGTATCCGGCGCGGCGTTGCGTCCTCGAGGGGAGCATAGGCTGTCGCTGCTTTCAAAGTATGCCTGCATCGTGTTCACTGTCTTTGATTACTATCGCGGAGATCCGTAGTCATTGTCTTCGGAAGCGTTTTGCTTGGAACGTATCATTATACCATGAGGAACGACGAAGCTTAGTTGTATTGTCATACTTGAGCATGATGAGCTCTTGGGAAGAACGTTGAAAATACAGAGAGAACAATTTGTCCCTCATTAGAAATGTTTTGAAACACAATGAGTAACCCATCAATCTTATTTCCAATATAATGAAAGAAAGGATATTTGAAACAACGAAGCGTAAATCTCAAGTAGGAAACACCTAAGATTCATGAATACTACGCAGCATTACTTAACCAATAATGTTTATACGATGAAGTTCCCTTTTATATAACAATTTCCAAGAATTGTTTTCTTCCATCAAAATAAACACTCCGCCCGGCGCGTCAATTGTCAATTGGCCGACTGTGTTAACACGCGTCTAGGTCGCACTCTGATTGGTTCGTGTTTTTCGTTAATAACTCCTTAACAAAGGACGCTATTTTTACAAAGGAAAATGTTGCTTCGAATGATCTCAAGAACCTCCAATTTCCGGATGTTAAAGGAGTTTTCGCACACCCTATATACATATATGAAATAATTAAAAGCACAAATTTAAGCAAAACCACGGCGGTCTTAATAATTAAATGTTTAAGGAGTGGATTAAAACTAGATTCGGGATAGTCAGGATATTGAGGGTGGGTTTTGCGTAGACTACAGAAAAAATTATTTATTATCGTGCAGTCAAGAGGCTTGCGTGAACTTTGATTGGATTTTGTTGAACATTGCGGTTGGATAACTGGAAAGATAATACGCGGTTTCTCTATTTTCCTATTACGTCTTGGGAACTGTAATGAATATGAGAAAAATTGTAATGAAAATTTAATGGATTTTAATGTCCGCGCAAGAGATCCAGGTCACCCCCGATTACGTGAACGGAATTTTGAAGCTGCTATTAAAATTAAATCTCCTCGTTAGTTATTAAATGAAACAAATTTGTCCGGGGTCCGCGGGATGCGACGAGATTAAAGAAATCGCTGCTCCGACTGCTCTTGATTATTTCGTTTCTGTTCCATTGGAAAATCTAACAGGATTTTAATTAATGCAACAATAAATTATGTTCAGAGTCTGTATTAGACAGTTGATTAAAAGCAATAATAGTATTCTGAATATTTCTTTAACAACATCGTCAGAAGAGTTTTCCTTTCCTATAGTACATAAGTAGTTCTTAATTTTTTTAAATGAGTTTTTTGCGAATTCTAAGGAAATTGAAACTTTGCGAAACAACAATACAGTAAAAAAATTAAATACCATTCGTTTGTCCACTAACAATTATCAGCAGACACTGATTCGACGTATGCTGAGAAACTTTAGGAATCGTCGCGATTCGATGGAATCGGCAGGTCTTTACAATTGAAATAATTGCGCAATAAGGAATGGAAAAGCGGTAATTCCGGGGACGAAGAATAATCGTTTGACCTGAAAAATTCTCGTATCGGCGACGATAATTTCCTGCTGATAATGGGCATTGTAATAAAGGTCTTGCGTTAATTGAGGATGATTGATACGCGACGGGGATGGGCAGAATCAGAGGGAACAATTGCACGGTTCATGAGCGAATGCAAAATATGGAGCGAGGGTGAGTAAGTAGTCGAGGGAGCACGGTCGATTGGCTTCGGAATCGACGAAAGGAAAAAGGTAGAAGAGAATTTTCGCTCGTACTCGAGGATTCAAGGGCTAGCGTGATACTGGCAGGCGTTAGTCGTGCAGCAGGGGGGTTGCAAAAGCTGCGAGAGGATCTGAGGGGCGAGGATCGCAGAGGATCCCTGAGGAGAGCAGGGAGAGAGAGAGAGAGAGAGAGAGAAGAGCAGTAAAGAGAAAGAGAGGCGATCGTTGGCGGCAGAAGGCACCGTGAAGAGGAAGTGAAAGGGAAGGAGAAAGGAGGACCAGCATCGTCAGAAGTTGGAAGCTACAATGGCAGTGTGTCTTCTGGCGCCTTCGAGTCTCCCAGACACGCCTTCCAACATGGGCATTCGCAAGAACTTATCCTCCACCTCCACACGGCGGCGGCGTCCCTCCATATGCCACGATTCTGTAATCCGCGCCTTCTGAAGGATCATTACTCACCCTCTCTGAGATTTTGTCGCGTGTAGGCGTGGAGACACAGATTACAAGCGTATTTACACGTTACTTTCAGGTGCGCCGTGCATTAAACGGCCGATAACTTTTTCCATACAGAACTCGTTCAACCACCTTCATCCCTCTATCGGCCGGCCGCTTGATCTCGATTTCGTTTCTCCCTTCGACAAGTTTAATTAACCTATTAACGAACACTCGACGGCTCAGATTATTGCCACAGTATTTCCCATGGAATTTTTCAGTGAATGGCACACATTGAAAATTCATTTGTCGCTTGTTTAGCTTCTGAAAAGAATGCTTCCAATCCAAGCATTAGATCTTGACTCTAATCGATCACAGAAATAGGGCTATGTACTTCTATCAGGTATGATGGGCAATATTTTCTACGAAATTTTTAGGAGTAAAACAAACATTGAAATAGCAATTTTACGAATGCACTTATCATTAAAAAGCATGTTGGGCTTCCATCGATAATTCAATGATTAAATCTTGATTCCCAGTAACAGATGGCTTTAGAAATTCAGGCATTGCTTGGCAGTAGTTTTTACTCAGGATTATAATGGTTCTAGTTTCAATTATTAGCTACTTACATTCCATCCAATAAGAGTATTAACATTCATATGAAAAATGTATCTTCGGAACAGAGTTGTGCTAATTCACTTACATTGTAATTCAATTACTAAGTATTTTAATCAGATTTGTAATTGAAATGCAATATAATTGAAATACAATATAATTGAAATAAAATGTATAATGGAAATACAATATAATTGAAGGATTGCCGTAGGCACGTCACGAGCAGCTAGTAAATTTATAAATAATAAATTCCAACTGTTTGAAACTCTTCTTGCTTATTACTTCATTTTTCATAATTCAATTACAATGTATTTTATAATTGTACTCCATTGCAATTACGAATTACATTATAATTTAATTGAATGAAGATCTCAATTATAAATTACAATATAACTAAATTATAATGTAATTCAATTACTTTGTAATTATAACTCTGGAGTAACTTAATTGTAATTCTTCATAACTCTGATTCGGAACAATATAAAATAAAATGGATGTGTAAAAATTTGAACGATTCCAGCCCTGACTTCGTCGATATAGTTCTTCGCAATTAAAACTTTGTTAACGTTGTACATTGAAAGGCGTATTCGACGTCGCATTATACTGTCGTCGGCTATGAATACTTTTCATCGTTTCGAATGGATATTTTGGATAAATGAACATTTTTAAATATTTTAACAAATACAAGAAATTCGAAATCCATCAATATATTGGCAATGAAAGCCATTCATAAGTACATTTTGCATTAGAAAAATAGATTAATTTAAAAAGCTTTCGTTTAATTTGTGAATTTCATGTTATATTTATATTTTAATCAAATTGTCTTCAGATTATAAAAAATTTTAAGTGACTTTTGCGAATGATTGTACCCCCTGATTTGAACTTCAATATAATTTTGTGATATTCAATATAATTATGCACTAAAAAGTTAATATACATAAAGAATAAATATAATTAATTTTTACTATATATAAAAAAATGAAGTTTCTAGTTGCGTTTTTTCAAGATTTAAATAGGGTTTGAAGTGGAATTTTATGAATTCTCCATAAGAAGACGTGTTGAAATGTGCAAACTTTAAGTTGCTATAAATATTAAACGGTGCAGTGAATCGAACCCAAACTTTGGTAATTGCATTAATTTAGTAAGAATTATATCTCGTCAAATTTTCAAAAATTTTCTTGCGTTTTTATATACCTCCAGATCATCCTTAACTTGATGGCGTGTGCAAGATTTATGGCGATATAAAGGGAGCCCTCAATACACGTATAATCCTGACCATTTCGCATTTATAGGTCTCTTCAGTTCAGCAGGAACATGATTAATATCGCTTAACGATCTATCGTAATCACAATAGACCTAGCCCCGATGATCCCTAATCTTACAATTAGTCATTAAGTGCGCCATGGTTCCCGTTGATTGAATAATCGACGTTCCTTGTCAGCGGATGATTATTCGGAATATTGCGCGGAAATATTCCAAACGTCGGATTGACGGACTTTATTGAAAGCGTGAAGTTAGGCGAAGTTGTATCTAATTAGCGATTAATTATCGATTAATTATTAAAGCAATTTATTATTAAATGTGATCGTTAACAAGATGACATATTGTTTTGTAACCGATCTTTGTTATTAACTTTGGTGTACATTATAATTACCGTTCGCAGATGGACAATTATAATTGTACAGAATTTCACTGCTACGCCGCACAGTGGTGCAGATCGAAAAAGTTGGTGTCATTTTGTTATAACATTTGAACCAGTAGAGATATTGCAATGAAATTTTCACTAAAAATATTTAAAAAATAGTCATTTTTAACTATAGGTAATTAAATCTTTTTTGCATTTGTTAAACAATAATTTTTTATTAATTTTCATCGATATTTTTTATTGAAAAATGAATTGTACAAATATAGTTTTTCAACCTTTTTTATACTTTTTGGGAACAATGAGTTTTAGTGTTGGTGTTAATCTGTAACACACAAACGAATGCTTTTCTGTGTAAAAAAAAGAAATATTTTAAATACATATTGCGTTACATATTTTATAAAAAATTACGGCTGGTATTTTATGCCAGCATCTGTACACAAACTATTAATTCATGGTGCAGAAATCATACAATATGCCTTACTTCCGATTGGTCAATTATCGGAAGAAGCTTTAGAAAGCAGACATAAAGATTTTAAAAAATTCAGATTGAACAATACAAGAAAATTTTCCAGGTCAATTACGAATGAAGATTTATTTTATAGACTTTTGTTAACATCAGATCCATTTAAAATTAGATCCATGTAAAATTAATTATTAAATAGCTTTAAAGGATATGCAGTTAAATAAATTTTTTATGTTGTTATTGTTTACCTTGTTAAAGTATGTAATTGCTGTTATTTTTTTTTCTTAACCTATCTGTTAACTAACATTACTACATTATGTAGTCCAAATTTCATGGCAATATCTCTTATGGTTCATAAGTTTTACACAAATGTCACTGAATTTTTCGAATTGGACCACTGTGCGCCGTTCCGCTTCTATATGTAGTTTTTATTGTAAATTGTAATCGTTAATAATTGGATTATATAAAAGGTAAAATGAAATGGTGGAATCGGAAAAAGTGGAGAGAAAGTTTTATTTCTGTTTGTGCTACACGAGACACAAATGATTCGCAATAATATTTCCGTAATCGTATTATTCGCAATATTAATTCTGTAGAGTTGTGAGAGCGTTATCGATGTAATAAAAATAATTAAAAATTATCAGCTTAGCACTTTGCCCTACAATATCGTGTCCAACAAATATGTATGTTATTCATTTCCTTTAAAACGAGATCAAATTCTATTTCGGTTTGCAGAGAAAGTTCTAATCACTGAAACTGTAAAATAAATCATAGGTCAAAGGGTTAATTAAGACTAGAATGAACTCTGCAACTCTTTATACTCTTCGAAATATTGTGTTTTTCGTTCTTAGATGATGTCGCTGCACGATACAAGCGACAAGCTCCAGCTATTGACCAGCTCTCCACCTGGTTTCACGTCAATCTTTAAAGAAAACTAGTTAACTTTGTTTCCTGTTTACCTCGAAACTTTATATATTTGTTACCCAAAGTAGCAGAAAAATAAAATTTATTCGCCGAGGTTCCTAAACAGCAAGCTCATCTTAGATGGAGTATGAATGATGGGTAAAGGAGCCTCCATGACCGCGCTGACTGCAGAATACATATTACGAACGTGTTCCCTCCCTTCTAGAATATAAATTAAATAACATGTGTTTGAATACAACATCATTCACATTTGTATTAATACAAGAGAATTAAAATTCATTTCAATATAAAATAATACAACATTTCATTTTAATATGAAATACTGTAAGCTTTTAATATATAAAATAATATAACATTTCATTTTAATTTCGACAATGTTTTTAAACATGTTGCGAGAAGCCTTTTAATTCTATTTTCGTAACAGTCGTATTACTGTTTTAATATTGCTGTGTATTATGTGCGGTAACGTCATTTTTCACATTAAAGGTAAACGGAATGTTTTGCAGGCTATACAGGACGTGCTCGTTAATATTGGAGTCTGAATTCCTTGAATCTATCAGGATCGGTGCATGGGTGCAGTTGCTAAACGTGTACCCTCAAAATCTTGGAACTTGCAGCTCCCATAAGCATCAAGATTACCGATTGTATGCGATAACCCGAAAATGTGTACCCGAAGATGGGAATGGGTGGAGATATAGTATAATCTAGATATATTCGAGAACCCTAATATGCTCGGGAATCCAGAATATTCTCGGAGACCCCTCACATTCTTGGTAACCTCTAATATTCTAATATTCTCTAATATAACCCCGAAAATTTTCGTGACTCCCAAAAATACTAGAGATTACCAAGAATGTGAAGGGCTCCCGAGAATATTAGGGATTCTTTGGAATATTGGGGATTTCTGAGAATATTACGGACCCTCGGGAATATTCAGGTTGCCTGAGCATTTTGGGATTCTCGAAAATTTTCGGAACTTCCAAAAATATTAGGGATTACCAAGAATGCGAGGGGTCCCCGAGAATATTAGGGATTCTTTGGAATATTGGGGATTCCTAAGAATATGACGAACCCTCGAGAATATTCGGATTGCCCGAGCATTTTGGGATTCTCGAAAATTTTCGGAACTCGTAGAAATATCATGGGCCCTAGAGAATATTTGGTATTTCAATATTTTCGAGACATCCGAACATTTGAGGTTTTCGTACACCTTTGGTGATTGGCCGGCGAAAGATGGCACCGGCTTGGCGGCGTGCTACAGGTGCTTCGGCCGGGTAACAAGCAAGCAAAGCGTTTGCTTGAAACGCAGCCCGGTGCGGTGATAATTAATCGTCACCTATTGATAAGAGATAAGTGAGTAGGATTAAGAGAGTGTCGCGACGAGGCGAGGGGGGTATTGCGGACGTCGCGACGCCGGGGGTAAGTTCAAGAGTTAGAAATCCGTGAACATCTAGGCGTCTGCGCGTGGCGGGAACGCGTAGGAGCGGGTAGGGGCAAGGGAAACACGCTCTCGGGGTTCGCGCTCGGCGAACCCTCAGTCGGGATGCCGGTCGCGTATCCTGTCGTCGATTTGGTACCGTGATGACCAGTGAACGTGTGAAGTGTGTTCTTGGGACCATCGAGAACCGTTCGCGGTTCCTGACGACGGTGTTCCTCATTTCGGTGTTTACCAGGACTGCCTGGACCGACAACTCCACCGGTTCCGGTGAGTGCGCAATGATTTCTGTTCAGAACCATTTGGTGAACACACGATTCCATCGAAAATACACGCGCCAACTTGGCGGCAAACTCTCTCCGGCAGTGGTACCCGCTTATAGGTCCAAGGTGTCCAAGGTTTTTTGCGGATTTTCTATCGTGCTTAGCCTCCAGAAGTCGGCGGCTAGTCTTTTCTTCCGTCACGTCGGCCTGTTTCATTTGAGTTTAAGGGATACAGTGTGTATGGATGGGATGCAGATGTCGAGTGAAAGTGAGTTTTCAGAAAGCCCAGCTTGCCAAGCAACAGTTCTAACTGGTTAGGATGGCGCGAGGATGCTAATGGACCAGGACAAGCGACCACTAAGCGGGCACCCTGTGCACGTACTAAACCTTGAGCTAGCAGTGCTGGAGAGTAGACGACTGTTTTATCAAGTTTATTTTAAATGTTCTCATTCGGAGGTTCTAACACGTTTTGTGCCGCGTTCTTCGTATGTATTATGGACATGTTCACGTAATCTGTGTTATAATATCTTTGCACATTGCCTCAGTGTCAGTTCTTACATTTGTGGCACACGCTTTGTCAAAACAATCTCACGAAATTTCAAGTCTTTCTTTTAATATAATTTAATCAAATCATATGTGTTATAGGAATAGAAGAAAAAATCCAAAACCGAGATGTATCAATGTGCTCCGCCGGAGGTTTTTCTATAAAAAAAATAGAAACATCTCCATAAAATAATATCTTCTTTTCAAATAACTCAACGCCAACTGACACTGGTTTATAATGAAAAGTCAACACGAACATTTACTTTGCTGCTAGAAAAATCACGCGGATTAAACAACAGCAGCTATCCACGTCTGCACATACCGTTCAACAAATTAGAAATAATGAATATTTTCAAATTCTTTTAATCTTTTTATTCTTTCAAATTGTATGTACACGATTCTCTCGTGAATCCTCTAGTGAATATTCGAAACTCAACATTCTACATGATTGAATCGACGTGGTACATTTTTCTATTTCCCTGAGAATTCTGATGGTGCTGCGAATCTTTTCGTACGATGACCGTTCATTATTCGTATTGTCCATGTGCGCAGTGGAATTTCTATGAATTGTTACCATCGTCAATGTTCATGGTAAATTTCTTAAATTGAAAGAGTACATTTTGCTCTATCACCAAGGACTCGGAACCTACTAAGTCAGCCCTTTGATTTAATAGCACTCGATTAATATTCTTGGTCACCGAATTCAAAGCATTTCACGACTGAATTAAAACAGCGCGTTTTGCTGCTACTCCGAGAGGTAGAGATTCAGTCGCTACTTCTTGCAGCAGAAACTCCACCGTTTGGGGCCAAAACGACCCCGCACTCGTTCGGCGAGGGTTCAAGTTGGAATCGCTGAATTTGACCCTTCAGCTACAAGCTCTGCATGCATGTGCCAGTGGCACGCGTCATATTTTAACAGGTTCCAAGTTCTAATGTGTCCTTAACCCCTTGTCGTATTTTGACGAGCCAGACTCGTGATGAAGGTTTTTAGCAAAGTCTAACAAATATGAATATTACGCGTTTCATTTTAGATGAAATAAAATTTGATTCGTTTGTAATCAATAGTTAAGCATTCAAATAAATGTAGCCATATAAAAAATGTACATTTTCTTTTCTTTTCTACGACATTTTTGGGGATACAGACGTTTTAATCACTGTAACTGTAAAGAAAATGGTACGGCAAGGGGTCAAACTGTTTCTTCTGAGCCCTATTATCCCACGCCATTGTATAGAGAATATTTGGTCGCTTCGATGGTCCAGATTGCCTTTTGCTGGTCGGAAAGAATGGTCTGTAAATAATAATCACTGCAGCGACAGATGAAATGCTTTTAGGTGTTTCCACAAGTATAGAAAAAAATAGATTTAGCGATCGCGTGCCAATCTGCCAACAAGCTGCGGCTTTTTAAAAGGGAATACATATATTGCGTTTGTACGGTGATCGCGTCAATATGACCAGGAAAAAAACCATCTGTAAACATACTCCAGTGGAATTCCGTTGATATTCATTAATGTCATCACTTGTGCATTTGATGTCCGTTCGTTGCATAGATCGTTGCTCGAATGTTGCTGGCCGTTTCGGGAATTCGCATTTACCGTTTGCCGTACGGAGAGCTTTTTTACAGTGTTTTTGAACCATGTGCTGGAAGCTCGTCGTCCCAAATCAGGACTTTATCGCCCAAACATCATCGACGAAACATTTCAAAAAACGTGACGAATAGACTGGAAACTTTTTATGCATTATTTGTTTAGAAAATAGCAGTTTAAAATTTGATGAAATCCAATCTAACTATTTATCAGATAATATTGTATACATAAATTTTGTTCATACAGTTAGTAAAATTATAAATAATATATTAGGTTTAACTAATATATTAGTTTATATTTTACCACGTTTTTATTAGCTCGCTTTCTTGTTTGTCTGTTTGTCTGTTTGTCTGTTTGTTCGGTGGCAAATTTTGCAATTGATTTTAAACTAACTTCCTGATGAGCTAGAGACTTGAAATTGCACACATGGCTCAGAACTGGATGACAATGCATTATTCAAAAAAAAAATTGTTTAAAAGTCTTACCGTTTCGGAGAAAATAACAACTAAATATTTACCTTTTCATCCCCCCGCGAACTACGTCATCGCGTTCAGCGATCCCCACTTCGCTCGACAAACCCTCTCTACTTTACTATGCGTGCGCACTCTGACTCGTCCCCACTCCACGGACCCATTTCCCCCCGACGCGCGAACCATCGGTAGTGTAGCACATCTTCGCGCGACGATCGTGGCCGGTAGTGTATCATCGATTTATTTACCAAGTGAAATTTACAGAAAGCTTAGTGAGTATACAAAGTATTAATAAAGAGTGATCCAAGTATTAATATAAGACTAAAAAGCAGAAAATAAAAATAATTTTTTAAAAATACCACGTTTTTAAAAACGGACTAAAAAGTATAAAATAATTTTTCCTAGTGCCATACAGATTTTATATTATAAATTATATTATAAATTGTAATTTAATAGTTTAACTAATAAATTTAAAATATTAGGTTTAACAAACAAAAATGAGAGGATGTTAACCCTCATCCGTCCCTCATTTCGCGAACCGAATCTGCCCCTCGGTGTCAAATTGACACACTGTCAAAAGATCGCTCAAATAACAAGGTAAACATTTATTATGTGTTGGTAGATTATCGATCGTATTGTGGAATATGACAAGAAGATGATATCGGCGCAAAGGTTCGATCAGTATTACATTAAAGCAATCGTGCTAGTTTGGTTAAACTTTCAACGTTTCGATACCAATATGGATCCTTTTCAAGAAAGAGGAAACAACTGCGTTTGTAAATTTTTGAAAGAGTTTTCAATATGAAAGTACTGAGAATTTGATAACGATATTCAAAATATCGGTAATAAATTACCAACCTGCTTTATGACAGAAAATTAGAGACAGGAAAATATGTATAAGCACATATTGTTTCAGTGCCGGTACACATGTTACTGTGGGGCTTAGGTTTTTCGGTTATGTGTTTTACATTTAAAAAATTAAAGGCACAAAGTTTCGAGCTTTTCGTACACAAATAACAGAACAGTGTAACTTATTTCGAGAAAACTGCGTCAAATTGACACGAGAGGCGGATGAGGGTTAATTGCGTGTTCGAAGTGTAAATCATTTACAAAATGGTGAACGTTCTGCAGAAAAAATATAATATTTTCATGAAAATCGTAGTGTCCAGTTTATTTGCAATAAATTAGGGATAATGTATACATATGTGTATCTAGTGGGTAAAGTGTTGATTTTCAGCATGCATTATAGTCTGTTCCCTCGAAGAATTATGTGATCCAGGATTAGAGTACATCAGCGGCCATAACAGCTGTCCATCCTGCCTCGATCATTCGAGAGCTATAACATTTGAATGACAGCGGCGTGATGGACGTGTATTGTAACCGTCGGTGTACCGCAGATCTCTGCTTCCTAAAAACAGGCGACACTAAACGCATACATTAACCGGATTAACACGTTCGTTGTAAAATATGTAATTTACAGTGTACAGAAACATGTTTACACGACACGTAATTATTTACATCGTAAACAATTAACCAGCTAGTTGCCGAAACTACGGAATGTTCGGTATACGTTCGGGTTTGTTCATCAAAGCGATACATTAACTTGTAAATTAGGTGATTTTCCGATCGTCGATGTCTACCTAAATGTGATTAGTTATGTATAAAAATCTTTTGAATGGATTTGTCCGATATGAATCGTGGATATAATGTAATTACCGTCAATCTGGATATTACGATAGAGATTATAAAGATAGAGCACTATTAATTACGTGATTTTCTATGCGTCCAACATCCACGTGATTATAATTACATGCATCTAAAACTGTTTTGCATCAGAGCTGGGGAAAATAGTATTTTAAATAGTAAATAATAAAGGATCCTATCTATTTTAATGTATGCGTACAATTTTGAAAATAAAATATTTTATTCGATGCAGTAATTTTTTAAAATGAGATATTTTAATTGATGCAGTAATTGTTTAAAAGTAAAGTTATTTGAGGTCATAGACCACTTCGACATATTTAGTAATACCGACATAAATTAATATTTCTTTGATAGAAATTGTATAAACATAATTGTTATCAAGATCCACATAAATACATCTAGATACGGACTTTTATTATTAGATATATTAGTAGTTCTCTCCCAACGCTCACATGGTTCAGTTTAGTTCTTAATATCATGGAAGACAGTGACACACATAAACGGTGATAATTTACACGTACAAGCAAGTACGGTGAAAAATTATTTTATAATTATTACTGATCTTGTGAAACACTTGGTACAACATTCAGTATTTTCGGATCCAATTTTCGGATCACGTTGAGAAAAATTTAATAAATTGCAAAATTGCTTTGTTTTGATTTTTTTATCGAACCTGTGTGTCAATATTATAAACTAATTTCTATTAGTAGTGATTCTGGAAACAAGAAAAATGTGGCGAACTGTAAGTGAAAGATGATCCGTCTAGAAAGCGAAGAGACGCAATATTTAACTGGTGTTCCCCGATAAACTTCCATTAATGATATTTACAAAATCGAAATGTTCAGTTTCGATGCTGCGAATGTGATCATTATGGTCGAAGGTGGTTTCGTATGTCTTGCTGGTGATATGTTGCGTACGATGTATATAGCCGGGTAGAAACGTAGTTTCACGTTGTTATCGGTGAATACAATCACGTGCATTTGCGAGATTTCGCTCAGAATCGCGTATACAGCCTGCAGAAATCTCACTATGCGCCCTGTGTGCTTTCGCATACGTTTCTGCAAGCAGTTGCTTTTTCGTGCAAGATGTACTGTTTCCTTTTATACAGCTGTTTAGTGCTCCTTCTTTTGTGTACTTTCTCCATTCTTAATACCTATTTCTCGTGATCTATGCGCTCGTTCTCCTGTGCTCCAATCTTGCGTCTATTTAGGTTCTTCGCTTTGCCATTTTCAAAATGATTTTCGTGTCGCTTTTGCTCTCTAGCAAAATCTATCCTAATCGTTATTCGTGATCTGTACTCCCGTTACCTTGACTCAATTTTTTTCATTTATTTGAGCTCCTTACCATTTCGCAAAATCTATCGAAATTCTTTATGATTATTGAGTACCCTCTAAGAAGTATTCAACGCTTTTTTGAAAAAATAATTATGTTGCGACGTTCAATTTTATTCTTTTGAAATAAATACCGATAAAACCGTCCGTGAGGAGAGATTAATTGAATGTGGAAATCCGAGGAAAAATAGTTCGGTACGGAATTAGCAAAGTACATAATTAACAGCCCGTCACCGGGCAATTCCTCTTAAACGATTTTTTCCCGAAGAAAAGTCGTGTGCGCCGTAAACAGGGACATTATTCTTTTATAAAAGTTAAATACGTAAAAGTTAAATTAACTCTAAATCCGCCAGGTTCCGCTCGGATTTAAGCCGGGATCACAGTTTGGGGTTAGCGGTGGGGTGCTCGCTGCCCCCTTGTGCAGAGTGTAAATAACGTAGATGAGTTTACAGGGGAGGGGAGGCGGTACCATAGAAATTCTGAAATGACTGTTGACACGTTGCATCTTACGAGAAATTCGCAGAAATGAACTTCCCCGCCACTGTCAACACGTTCCTCGCGATTCGAATAATTAAAGTATTGATTTTTTGAACAAGAATCCAGTCTGCCTTCGGAAGTCGGAGGAACAGAGAGCAGCCTTTTCATTACACGGTCGACGTCGTCAAAGGGTTGATTTGCATAAATATCCTTATGGCACTGTCGACGATTGTTAAAGCCCAGTTAAAGAACAATCGAGACGTGAAACTCGATTTTACGAATCTAAATTATCCGTCGGAGCTGTTCGAACACTTTCGACTTGAAGATAGAAAATAGTTGTGTAAGTATAACAATAATAATAACGGTACTTTCCCTGTCATTGCTAATTTGGTAGTGGAGGAATTGGAAAAAGTTTCCATTTCAAAGCTACCGTTTGAATAAACTTTTTATAAAAGATACGTTGACGATATCATCACCTGTTGTAAACCTGACCAAATTGAAACAGTGTTGGACATTTTTAACAGTTTTCACAATAGAATAAAATACACTCGTGAAATAGAAACTAATTGAAGCCTAAACTTTCTTGAATGTTAATATAATTAGAGTCGGTAAAGAATAAAAAACAAACTGGTATTATAAATCCAATTGGTCCGGTAGATACGTAAATTTTCACTCGTTTTATCCGTTACAACATCAATCGGGCCTCGTTGAAGGTCTAAATATGTATAACAATAATAGTAACAATGAAAAAATCTTTTAATTGGATTCCGCCACTAGTCCAATCGTGGAACAGTAAAAATAACATTAGCTCGGTAATGGCTGTTATTAAAAATGTGTTTACCGACACGATTAGCGAAGCGCGGGCTGTTCGAATCGGTAGTAAAACTTTAATGACGTCAGCGTATTAACGGGTTAACGAATTTATCGCTGTATCGGGGCGCGTGGAAAATCATTCCGCGATTGTTCACGGAAAATTAACAGAACTTAATGATACAATTAAAACCGCCGGTACAACTGTATAATTGTATTACACAATAATATTCAAAATCTCTCGCTGGCCTGGCTAGAGTTCTCATAATTGTAGGTAGAGTTCTCCGGCATTAAGTAAATTGCAATCCGGCAGGGCGGCCGCGACGGCCGCGGCGGCGGCGGCGCGGCGGGAGGAAAGAAAATCGAGCATAATGCGTGTACCCTAAACGGCCTGCCTATTATGCGATAGTTTATAGCGGCCGTACACGAGGTCGCGCACGACACTATAATATTAAACGGATGACAACGAAATTATTTGACTGGTAGTTATTCCTTGCATGTTACTAACCCATTCCGCGGGCCAATGGTGCACACCGTGTAGCAGAAGCGTGCATGCAAAATGAGAGAGGGCCATCAGTCTGATTCAGCCTATCGGCAATTTCACAAATTCAAGTCGGCATCGAGTATTATCAATCGGAATCTAATTCATACAAACGTATACAACCGTCACGCTCGACGAATTCCCACATAAACACGCGCAACCCCATCGAAACAAACCGGTCTATTCTGTTTGCTGGAGCAATAAGATTTTGCTTTGACGACTGAATCCATTATCAGAATGCAAACCGCGGCTTGTCGAATCAGAAAATCGAACCGCTTCTCTTATAATTATGTACAGTGACTCACACTGATATTGGGACACGCTTAAAAAGACAATAACTTTTTAAATGTTGTTAATACATTACGATTTCAAATTTTTTGGGAAGCTATGGCAATTTGTTTGTTACAGGATGTAAAAAAAGTTCTGTAAAAAATTGAAATTGACCGGAATTGTAGAGGAAATGCTAAACGTTGCATTTTACGACTTTTTTATGTGGGCCTATATTGAAAATTTATTAACTACGTTTTGTGGATCTGTGTCAATTATATGCACTGTGAAAGTTTCATCGAAATCGGTTGATGCGGAATTTACTACAGTTATAGGCCGAAGAAAATCGTGAAAATCTGCAATTTTTACCATTTTTACGATTTTGACGAAATTTTCAGAATATGTTTAATTGATATAAATTTACAAAACGTAGTTAATAAATTTTCGATATTGGCCCACATAAAAATGTTGTAAAATGCAACTTCTAGTATTTTTCATCGGGTATCACTGCAGTGGTATACTTCGAAACGAATATTTCTTTCCTGTTACATGAATACTTTGCACAATTTGTTGCGCCATCTCTAACCTGTGGGGTTCACGCATTTATGGTAGAAATGGGTGGGTGGAATTTCAAACAGAGGATTTAGACTGATCTTTTTAACTGGGAATGGCAAGTTAATTCGTCATTTGATTTCGAAAATTACCATTAAATATGAAATTGATTTATAACAAACTGATCAGAAACAGATGTGATGGGTAGACTGCGGATCTTTATGCGAAATAAAATTTCATTTCGTTTCAATTAATCTAATTGTTTCGCTATTTTAAATTACACCTATTCATTTTTCTCATAAATCCATAAAATCTGTAGTCAAGTATAGGCAAGTCACGATTAGCAATAATCTGTTATGGAAGTACTACGCACGATGGTCAAATTCTGTTGGTATTTCGAGCATAACAATCCGACGGTTCACTGCCAAGTCGAGTTGAGTAGACTCGGAAATGATTCCACAAGTTTTCCTGTCATGTTTTTCTCTCATAATAATATAGTTGTCAGTAGAGTCGTTGTGTGTAAAAATACAAATTCGATAATCCAGAAACGTCAGTCAAATTCGCAATTGAAACATTTTCATGATAATCCTCTTAGTGGGTACTAGATTAAGCTCGAACATATCTAGCAGCTGTACTTCAGCTCGCTGTCAAATGCAAATACCCATGCGTTCTTGTACGCTAACGCAGAGTTGCTATTGCGTTGAAGGAACCTCTCTGCTGTGTTTGAAGAGACAGCAGCATAATAGCGTGCGTGACAACGTAACCTTTCAATCAACATCCTTCGTGCGTCTTTGTTCACTTGATCTCATCTTCTATTCTTGTGGCTGACGCAGAAACATTTCTAAAAAAAGTTTGACTTTGGCTAAACTTGTGAATAAACCGTAGATTTATTCGATTAAGAGATTTTCGGTTCGCTGAACTCGAATCTGCAAACACCGGACGAAGTTTAATAAGGCTTTTGTCATTTTTTGGAGTGTAATCAAAATTCTCGAGGCAGAATTGTGTAGGCAGAAGTCGTCTCCAAGTGGCGAGAATTCCGTCGAACTATAACTTGTCGCTAGTAACTTGTAACGACGCGACGATTCGATATTTGTTATTATGATTATCGATTGCTTTCTTCAGATTTATTTATTTTCATATTTATTTATTGTTTATTTTAATGTGGTCGCATTAACAGCTAGGTCATTAGTGACTAAATAATTTATAACTAATAGTGTTTTATACAAAGGTGAATTTATAATAGTTTATATAAATCAATGGATTTAAAAAAGTGGAAAGTAAAGACATGTTTGATCTCAGACGGAGATTTAAACAAGACAATTATATATAAATCCTTATTTGATCCCCTTAGGGTTACAAATTCGAAACCATATTCTCCTCCTTTTCCCCACATACTCCTCACTAATATAATTTTTAACTGTAAAGTCCTAACCTATACTTAACCTATAAACTTAAAACTAAACGATTTAATTATTACTTAAACGAGACAATTTTATTAATTGTGTAATATCTGTTATTTAAAAAATTAAATGTCAAATTGTTTGTGCGTTACGCGGACGTGTCATTTTAGCGACGACTTAAATCCTACAATTATTTCTCTATGAGAACATTATTTCTCGGAGAGAACATCGCGAATAAATCATTTCGCGCACAGACAAGTTGCTCGACCATTCTACCATATTCAAAAAGGGTGCGCGTAACATCGGAAAGCAGGTCCAGGCTGCACGAACTAATCTTATCCCAGAAAAGGACATTTTGCACGGTGTTTACAGTAAAATCCACGAAATATCGACGTCTCTGGTCGCCCCTGGCTAAAAGGCAACTGACAGAAACACATAATTTACAGTTCCCTAGGTTCCGGAAATTACAAAGTACATTATAACGTAAAATTATTAAATTATAAAGTAAAAGTGCATTTCGCGTAGTTTGAGCTGCGGAGCAGCACCTGGAGCACCTCGAGGTTTCCCTCATATTTGCGTTTGCAAAATAAAAAAAAACGGCGCAAACCTCCGCGCCGAGAATGGTAGCGGGGTGGCCGAGCCAGATAAATTGCGCCGTCACCATTTAATTAGATCACGCGGTGCTAAGGTGTAATGAAGATCTGGCGCGACTCCTGTTGACAGTAAGGAAGTTCGCCGGTGGCCACTTTCGCGAGCTGTATCTACCTGCCCGAATTCTGAAATATTCTATTAGAATGTTATGAAAGGAAATTTCTCGCGACGGCGCGGCGGCAACGGCGAATATTTTGCGGCGAAAAGCACGTTGTAGTATAATGCACGCAGCAGGTTTATGCGTTTGCTAACACCCTCGCGGAAAATATCCGCTAAGCCGCACGCGTACGTTACGGTCTCGCGTATCTATTCGACGGAAAACATTTGCGACGCCGACGCGACGCCTCGCCCGAATCTATACGCGATTAGAACTATCGCTTGGTGTCTCGAGGAATTTTTAGTATCAACAATTAAGCTGTTCTGGTCTTTCGAAGCATTCGCTCGAATTTTTAAGAGTTTTTCCAGAAATATTATTTTTTATTCCACTTTCGATCAAATGAGCGACAATTTCGATGTGTTCATGATAATTAGATTGTCCACTGTATAGTATTCAGTACAGTATAGTATAGTATAGTATATATACACAGTATAGTAAAGTAGATTTAGAGTCGCCTCGCCTGATCCTTTAGGCGATTAGAACTATCGCTTGGAGCCTCGAGGAATTTTTAATATCAACAATTAAGCTACTTTGGTCTTGGAAGCCTTCGCTCAAATTTTTAGGAGTTTTTCCAGAAATACTATTTTTTATTCCGTATAGTATTCAGTACAGCATAGTATAGTATAAAGTATAGTACAGTAGATTTAGAGTTGGAGCTTTGAAAACAGTACTCGGTGTCAGTGTACTCGATCTCGAATGAAAGTTCCGGCATTTACAGTTGTGGAATCGTTTCAGATTTCTGTAATTTTTGCTTTGATGGGAGTTTCGCGCGCAACGGGTTAAAACATTTATTTTCGAAACCCGTTTCGAATTCTGGTTTGAGTGCATCCACACCGGGCTCAAATTGATCTCACCGGGTGTTCACTTTGATGTGCTAACAGCGAGCCAATCGGACCGAGCACTCGCTTCGCCGTCTGCACTAGTCAAACCTTCGCTCGCTTGATGCTCATTCGGGACGAATGCTCATTCTCAGATGAATACACGGCTTAATAAAACGCATTGTTTCGATCAAAAGAAATTGCTCGACGGATGACTTGCGTGTGCGTAATCAACGCGATCTGAACGCTGTCACTTATGGGAATCCACTTTTATTAAAAACGTCAGAATGTTGTACGTTTTATCGATATCTGCAATAAAAAAAATTGATCGAATCTGTGCATAGCCATTACTGTTATCGCAAAATCAGATCGTGCTTAAAGTGAAACATCGTAAATTTCGCTAAATTAATTGATGCCCTGACTTTTCAAACTTGCTAAATTTGGTTACGCTCTGCAGGTAGATTTTAAAAGTAATTATCGCCGCAAGTTAAGAAAAGTCACCCGCATTAACAATTGAAAGATTACCAGTGAAATTTGAAGGAAATTTAATGCTCTTTCCAAAAATGAAAAACAAAAGTTCTGAGGACCCACAATTTTTGAGTAATAGGCGAAAAACCAAAAAACATGGTAATAAAAATCTTGGTTTATCCCCCTCCCCAAGTTAGCACAGGGTCCTCGAGGTCGAAAACTGAGATTCGACAACCCAGAGTATCCCTAAATGACGTGTAAAAATTTCATTGAGTTCGGAATACTTTCCAGGTAGACGCCTTTTTTCGACCTGCCGACTGTACTATTACTCGACCATTACTCGACGAATTTATCTAATTAATTGGAATTAAAAGCCACCCATTCGTCCAGCTTTTCTCTCGATTCACGGATGCTTCTCTTTCCATTAAGCTTCAAATTGGCTGCTCTTTCAGACAGTCTTCCGCCAAGCGTTTATATTATTGATTTCTACATTTAATTACTTTCTTGCGAACGGTGCCTCTCAATTTCTGATATTTTCGTTCTTGGCTGGTCCAGTTCGAGTGCTTTCCCGTGATTTTCCTTGAGAATTTCATTTTGGGGGTTGTTTGTTCCTTTATGGTCGTCTGTGTGCTATACTATGTCATTCACTGGCGTACGATACCATCGAGATTGGTAGCGTATCGTAAAATTTTTATTTGCTCCCCTTTTTATGTTTTAGTCAAATTTACTTTCTTCGCTGAGAGAAATAAAGCAAAATAAACTTTTACTCGTCAAATGATTTTTACATAATGGTGTACAATAGTAATATTTATTAACTCCATCCACACGTGTCGCATGTTTTGCTCCAATTCACATAGAGAATATTTATTTCGCAGTCTTCCACGATGTAGTCGTTAGCGTTGATAATTATAAATTGCATAGCTATTGGAACAATCGCGAAAGTAATATCGAGATTGTGAGAGGAACAGAGAGGAGATTCCTACGATTTTTTCCCGCCATATAAGCGTTTCATAGAGATGAAGCGATTTTGGGAGCATGGTGGAAGAAAAATAAAATTTACGAGGGTGCATACCCCACGGTGCCTCGCACGTGCCAAGAACTACTGTGCAGTAACCGTATGTTCTACCTAGAGTCACGTAACAATTTACTAAGATCAATATCGTTTTCCATATTCCGACCAAATCTTGCGTGTTTGGTTTTCGAACGCAAAGTCTGAACGATTCTAGAGCAACCGTATTGCCCAGACTCTTGGTCACTTGGTGATCTCGTTAAGGATGTTCTGGAGGTATATAAAATTGCAAGGAAGTTTTTGAAAATTTTGCAAGATATAATTCTTACTAAATTATATAGTAGTACACAATACTACCACCTCTCAAATACAAAAATACAGCTGAGTACAGCGCAGTACAGTGTTGTCACGTTCTTTGTTATTATCAGAACATAATTTTACGCAAATTTCACATGTTTATTTTCAATAATAATCATGAATATTGCTTTCCGAGGTATTTTTAATTTATTTAAATATTTATTTTTAACTTTTTATTGCGCGATTATATATGTGCATTGAATATCACAAAATTATGTTGAAGTTCAAGTCAGGGGGTAAAATCATTCGCAAAAGTCACTTACAATTTTTTATAATATGAAGAATATTTAATTAAAATATAAATATAACATGAAGTTCACTAATTAAACGAAAGCTTTTTAAATTGATCTATTTTGTTAATGCTAAATGTACTCACGAATGGCTTTCATTGCCAATATATTGATGGATTTCCAATTTCTTGTACTTTTGTCTCCCATTGTACCTCCAGAACATTCTTAATTATCGGTGTCTCTGTTCTTATCCTCGGAAATATCAATCCCCGACATCGCGTCTCAGGATAGACAATAAAAGGTCCTATAAATGGGGATTGTAAACGCTTTATCGGGACTCGATAAGATTTAGGACACCTGCCGCGACCTCCGGTTCAGCGATATTTCCGGCGATGCATTATTTAAAGAAATGCATCCTTCCTGCTACGAAACTTCTGCTATATAATGGTCGCGATCCTAAACGTGTCCGGAACCAGGGAAATATTAGAAGGAATAGCGTGAGGTAGGAATTTATAGCGTTCTCGCAAGATGGAAGCGAATTCGTCTTATCAATGATTCAACTATCCAATTATTATACGATTAAGGATTCGTGTTTCCATTTTTAAATGCTATCGCTGCTAAAGTTGGCGGCAAAGTTATTATATAGAATTAATAATCATTTGTGTGTTCTTATGTTTCTCTTATGTTCATCATCATGCTATGTAGACGCATGATTCCGATACTCCTAAACCGAGTATTAAACCTGCAGGCAACACCCGAACAACATGAAATTCCTACAGAGCAATTTCGCTCTAACATGCTCGGAGAATTAAGGAAAACCCCGACGTAACATGACTTATAATTGAACAGGTGCATTGTTTAATGTTGAATAGGCGAGTTTCGATTACCAGTGCTGTTGATAAACATATATTTCACCTGATAAAACTTTTTTTATTTCGAATTAGTTTAATGTGAAACTTTTCAGCAACATATTCGTGGCATCTTTCTGATTGGAATGACGCCAAACACACGACACAGAATCTCGATTATCCAAATTAAATCCTAAACTGGACGCAGCTGTTCGGATAATAAAATAGTTATTTATAGACACTGTAAATGGATTGTACTACTTAAGGATATGTGAAAAGCGTATGTGTTCACTATTTAGATATCAATTCGGACAACCGAGATTCTACTGTATTGTGTATTAAACAAACATACGAATATGATACAAATTGGACCGTGTTTGGTCTCATTTGAATCAGAAAAATCTCACAAACGTGATAGTGTCGGTTTCACGATAAAAATTATTTTTTAAAATACCACGTTTTTAAAAACGGACTAAAAAGTATAAAAAAAATTTTCCTAGTGCAATGCGGATTCCTAACCTCGTACAGTTAGTCCTCAAAATTTGTGATTGTGAATTTTGAATAGCTGTGAAAATACTTGTGAGCTTTCAAACGAAAAACTGAGCTTTCAAATGAAAATTGTCATCCAGTTCTGAGCCATGTATCCAATTTCAAGTCTCTAGTTCATCAGGAAGTTAGTTTAAAATCAATTGCAAAATTTGTCACCGAACAAACAAACAAGAAAGCAAGCTAATAAAAACGTGGTAAAATAGTTAAAGACGAAGAAGATTTGTCGCTTAATATCGAAAGAGATTCTTCATCTTGCCTAATTTTGTGGAGAATTGGCTTGCAGGATTTCTCATTTGTTCGCGGGTTGTAGTTTAACGTTGCTCACGCAGAAGTCTGCATTCGGTGTTGTTTCATTAAACAAATCGAGTTTACAGGCACTCGATGAATTCCCGAGACGGAAACTTGCATTCGTGGATACCGTAGCGCGATTAAGATACCAAGGTGCTCGAGCGGTGCAAGGATCGCAGACTTGATTTTTCCGCAGGCAATCTTGCTCTTGGGTATTTCCTTAGGCATAGATATCTGTATATATGTATATGTAGATCATCTGAAGCAATCTAGCCGGACTAGTCCGCGGGGGTGGCGGTGCCATTATTGTGCACAGGATGAGTCGACGTTTCCTTAGACCGGTTGCCGAGCATGGAGAATGTAACCAAATGATCTGGAAGGCTGGTCGTTCGCTATAAGGATCCTCGGGTAACCTAAATTTGTAGGAAATTGCCACTCGGTGGCAACAAACAAATCCCTTCGATGCCACAAATCTTCTGTCGGTTCCAACAATGGCCACTGTTAATGGCTCGCTGATAATGAACGAGAATTTCAGGACGCGCGCGAGGTAATACAATCGACTATCTTCCGATGATGAGAATATCGAAGCAGTAAGAAAACCGACCGGCTGCGTTATGGTGTATCTACAAGTTATCGTAGGACCCATCGGGGTGTAGACGGTTTAATTAGATTTCACTCCCTGAGCGACTACAATTCCGTGTTCCGTACATATTGAACTCCAATATCTGATACTAAATTACTCTCGATATGCCAAAGAACCGTAGGTTCTGCATCGCATCGATTCGCGAAAGTCGGAAAGTGGATTTTCCGAGCGAATTTTCTGTAACAAGCACGCCCGCAATTATTTATACCGTGCGGATCCGCTTGCAAAACGCAACGATAGATACGCAATCATTTTTTCCATTAATTTTTGTGAATCTGCACTGTCTTGTCGACCCTTTCTCCTGTAATTTATTATTAGTTGTACAACCCCTGACATTGATACCAATTTTCGAGAAAACATTCACAATTTACAAGTATTAAATATTACTTTATAGAGTTAAAACTGATGGGAAATGAAAAGGGGCTTATCGAACAATGAAAAACAACAAAATAACATAAGCATTCATTTATTATAACATAGAATGTGTGTTTATATTTGTATAAAATCCACAGTTTACCTAAGCATGTTTATTTGATTTTCCAAAGAATGGTAAACATTCGAAATGTTTCCACAGCAGAATATTTGCTGAGTTTCAAAAATTTTTCAATGTATGTTCTGTGTCTTGAATCCATGTTCCAAGTTCAAAATGCTTGTCATCGAAGTTAACGCGGCTGGGATTACGTCGGAAAGCTGCAAATGTCGAACTCGTCAATTAGAAATTAATTCAAGACGTCCATTACGCGCAGTTGAACAGGCCGAATAGCGATTGTTTCATTCAGTCCTCGGTGTCGGTCGCAAACTTTGCAACAGGTATAATGAGTAGTGGTCGCAGTGTGGAGATTGTATAACGGGTCAGCCTTATTCCGGCTCGAATGAATTTGCGAGCAGCAGCATTGTGTCGAGTACCATGCGTTTTGTCGCTAATGAAATCTGTTTGCGACTCGCGTTTGCGTTTCCAAGATTTTGGAAAAACTCGTGAATCCGACGGTGTTGATACGACAAGCTGGTATCGATAAATCTAATTTGGTGGGAAAACAGAAAACATTTTTCACTTGTTTACTTAGAATATGTGGGACAACTTCAATATTCGATAATCTCCATATACAACAATTTCTAACGAGAATTGCAACAGGACTGATTCTATATGAAAATTTACGTTTTTTTGCTTCATTTTCAGAAAAAAGCGAACTTCAGTTATATCTCTTGATACTTACCTTTGTGGAATAATATTAACCTAAAACTGCATGAAGTTTTATGAAACTTCGTGTAGATATTGCGAAGCTTCGTGAATAATTAAAACGCTTATAGAACGATGTTTAAGCAACTATTATAGGTTCTGAAACTTTCAAATATTATATTATTAAATCGAAGAAATAATTTTGTTAAACATACATCGTGGCAACTTGTAGGATGATTACTTGCGGTGTTTCTTTCTGTAAGTAATTTATATTATTTATATATACTCGCGCGTCAGTGCAATTTTATTCACAATTCCTCGCCCAGTCGCAATGAAAAAAAAAACAATGAAAACGAAATAAGCAAGTGTCAACTTTCTGTCGTTTTGTTTGATTTTCTCGCTTACCATTCGATATATTTTTATCCATAGAATTACTGATCCACGGTAACAAGCAATAAATTGTAGTAGATTGATTGGTCCAACAACGGCTGAATCCGACTGACGCATTTCGATTTGTGGATTTGAGCGCGTCGTTCAGTTATGCGGATTGCAACGCTCGGATATTATGGTTAACAGTTGTTTTATTGCGCGAGATCGAACTCAGACGGTAATAAACGTACACATGCATACATAGAGAGTGTAAAGAGAGAGAAAGAGAGAGAGAGAGAACGGAGACAACAGGGGTGGTTACAAACGCGTAACATAATAAATGTGGCGAGAGCCGAGATTTATGAATTGCGATGCGAAGCAGAATTTCGTGTGGTTAGCGACGAAACTTCCGGCGTCGCGTCGCTGCGCGGGATAACGCTGTTTCTCCCCCGCATTGACCTTTCCTTCATCGAAAACGAATAACACCGGTCGTTATGAAACTTTTTAATAGCTCGACAGAGGTATTACTGCCTCTGCCGATGCACCAACCGGCGAAATACTTTACCACCTGCGGGATTTAGTGCCGGCGAGCGCAATTAACGGAGTTGCCATTTTTATTTCCCTCGATTTCAGAAATTGTAATCGCATTATACTCGTCTCTGATAAATACAATTCGTGGTTATACACATTTAGAGGAAGGAGCAGGGACGTAATATGTACCGGTAACATTTTTATACCGGTATTGGGCTAACAGTGCTATACCGGTAACCGCTATGAAATACCGGTATTTTTCGGTTTCTCTGTCTCTTTCAATGTCCCGCGATACAATGTCGTTAGAACGCCACCTATATAACTGAGCTGCAATAGTGTACGCGAGACATACTTACAATATCTCAAAAACTATTGAATGCTAGCGTCTATAATGGTATATATTTGTAAATGGGAGATCGAGATCTATAAGTATACAGAGTCTCAACTAAATCGGTGTGACAACGTCCTTGCACTCTCCTTGTTAATGCGTAGCCGATTAATAAGTCCTTGAAATATACCGGTATTTCCATTTACCGGTATGACGTCATATCGGTATTTCGGTTTCTATAAAGGATGCGAGGGTAATACGAGTATTTTGTATACCGCCGGTAGAAGTCCCTGGGAAGGGGTGGTAATGTGGCCACCCAGTTAACGTGGGATCTCCTTTGCGTGCTTGGACGCAGCGTTTTGTTATCCCAGCGCCTTTTATACTCCATTCGTCAAACTTCATGAGAACTGTGTTTACACATGTGCGTCTACGCCAAGAAATAATATCGCATTAATCCTTTCGAGGAATATTTCTAGGATAATCTTGTCAATCGTGGCTCTTGGTCCAAATTTTGCGTTCCAAGTTCGCTCGAGAGCCACCATCGGGAGAGTCGATTGCAATTCTCTCTCTCTCTCTCTCGCAAGCACTCGTTCTCTCGGTACACATAAAAGTTCCGAAGTTCCACGCTACAGTTGATAGCCCCTGGGGTGGGTTCCTCTGCATCGACTCTATGATGCCCACCGAACAACCTAACCCAGACCTTTTCCTTGACGTGGAGAGTTGCTAGTTGAAGTTATCTCCGGATCAAAGTTCGAATTTCTTGCACCGTGTCCAGGCCTCTTTAACCTCCACGTGAAAACCCCATAGCCAGTCTAATCAGGTTCAAGTTCGGCCAAAACCTGATCTACCAATCCGTCCGGAATTATAGGACCCTGGATCCGTCGTACCCATCGAATCACTTTCGAAAAGCAGTCTTCAAAATGACGAGCTCTATCCGACGCTGCTCACTGTCTCGTAACCCAACTTGACTCATGGCCTTCGGCTATTACATGCCAAGACTTGTGGGTCTTTATGCGAACATTTGCATCCGCATAAATTGCAAAGTACAATTTATTCCTATTTTACCGCTTAAAAAGTTCGAGCGAGGTGGCTCGCTTCACGAAAGAAAATTATTCACCCATGCGAAATATGATAAGAGGTAAATTTTGAGATCGCGGCGGCTGTTTCGGTCGACAGTTTTCTTGTTGCCACGGTGTCTCGACACTTGGCGTTAGTAAATTCTAGGAATCCAGTCAGTTTTCACTTGCTTATATTTATAGAATTTAAAAGTAGTATTACATAATTTTCTGTTGAATGTAATAACGACAAGTCTGTCGATAATGAAGACCACCCTGCCTATGCTGACACCTACTGTGTACTTCTATGTAATTAGATTATTTGTTGACGTAGTCAGCACGTCCTGAGACTTGAACCGTGTATGTATATACGTCCAGTCGTAAAGAACCTCTTTATACTCTTCGTATATTATAATAAATCAGTTTACAAGTGTTCAATAAATATAGCTCGTTTCCCATAAGCCAACCTCATACCTCAACATTTTCGACTGATTAGTATTAAAATACAAGTATCAACAATTAAGCTGTTCTGGTCTTTCGAAACCTTCGCTCGAATTTTTAAAAGTTTTTCCAGAAATATTATTTTTTATTCCACTTTCGATCAAATGAGCGAAAATTTCGATGATTAGGAAATAAATCATTAAAATTAGGAAATAAATATTTGCGTTAATGCCAGACAGTTCACCTATCAGTTTATTTGGCAAATACATCTCAGTTACTGTCCGGATTGACGACGTACCTTCAAGGGGCCATTCAAGTGCGAAAGGTTAATAACAACAGTTTAACGCTTTGGGGGTTTCGCCTCGGGACGAGGCAAGTCGTAAATTAAACTTTAAGGATCGGCATCGATTGATGTCATCGCGCTTGTTTTGATGTCTCCGGTAACTTATGAGCTCTATAGGACACGAGCTCGTCTTGTCGTAGCCTGGGTGGCGTCGGCCCTACATGCGGGTCAACCACTACCAGCATGAATCCGACCTCGGACACGAAGGTTACACCAAGGAGCAAAGGAAGTCTAACCCGGGGCGAAAACCGGTCTCCCACGGTATTAGTCTCCGAGTCATATTGGGCGTACTTTTCTTGATTTCCCATTACCCAGTTAGGAATCTACATGCTTGGGAACAGGCCATCAGAGCTCGGGTACCACGGGACGCTAAGCCAACCTTGGTACTCTGTCCCCCAAGGATTTCGCCTAGTTATTTAGCGCGATTCTGTGGAGCTATCCAACCTGTGCTCTCCCGCGGGAGTACCTGAGGCTTTCGCCTATACACCTCCAGATGCTAGCCACGATCTTATAGAGCAAGGCTAGTGAAGAAATCTTCCTATTCGCTAACCCGAATATCCTTTTTTCGAATCCTACAATGGAAAAATTAAAAAAGTTAAATGCATAAATAATTAAAAAAGAAATGGTAACGTTTATTTTGGTTGACGGATTCGCAGGTCCCAGTACGAAGTAGAATTGATTGGCATTGGTCAGACGCCTCAGCTGAAAAAAGTCAATTTCCTTAAAAACTTAATTGCTGTTTTTTTTTTAAATTATTTCTTCACATAGAATCATTACGCATGGTCGCTTGTTGCTTGAGACACCCCGTGGATAAATTATAAATAAATGACTGCTCTCGCTTATGTATGGCTTAACCCATATGCAATAAAAGGAATGATGAAAAGTAATGTTCTTGTTATCAACTTCCTTTAGTACATTTAAAGAGGTGAAATAGAAAAGGATTTCATGTTTCAATCGTAATCTTTTGATAGCAGTTTTCTAAACGGCCGATTAAAATGAGCTCGATCACATTTCAATGTTTCATGCAGAAAACATTCGTATTTCCATACGTGTTAATAATGCTTGCGACCGAAGCTAAGAGCATCATCCGCATGGAAACGTTATATGCCAATGAAACTCGAGTTAACAAAACTTTAATAAAAGATTAATATTCGTACGTGTGTGTCGGGCTTTGGCTCGGAGTTATCGAGGTGTGTGATATTTGTGCACACAGTGTACGGTTCTATAACGTTGCGATTCTGATCGAATCTTTCGGATTGCAAAACTGAATGCGTGCGGTGCAACGCGTATATAGAATAGCGTGTCTGTCAAATTAACGAAATAAAGAATTGGTAAAATATACGGATCTGTTTATTGAATATTTATACTCGGCCTGCTTTATTGTACCCTGTCGCGCCGTTCTGCGCGCGGAAAACCAGAGCTGTATTTATAACATTGTCGGTCATCAAAATGAAATGAAATTTAATGCAGTCTCGCTAGCCGTGATTAAATTTAATTATTTTCGAACGCCTTAAAAATTATCATTCTTATTTCTGTATATAATTAAATCGCGTCTGTCTGTCTGTCAGCTTGTAACGGCATCAATTGAGAATGGCTCTATGTAGAAAGCTGGGGTTTGAACAGTTAAACGCAACGTTTCTTCGAGAAGGTTTTCGAGCAAACCGCATTCGAAAAAGTCTTTTCGTTCAAAAGTTGTGACGTCATTAGTGAACATAGACAACTTTTTCGCCCTCTTTTCGGCACGTTTTTGCTTATAACTTTTGAACTATTGGACTTTTTTCAAATCGGTTTGCTTTAAAGCCTTTTTTGGGCATGTTTCTGCTTATAACTTTTCATTGGCAGCACCTATATTCAATTAGATGCGCTCATTGGATTCAACTCGCCAAGTTCTTTCAAATGGCCTTTGAGGTGATTCTTAGTAAGTAGTAATTTGCACAGTTTACTATTTATAATACAAACAGTGTGCGTTTTTCTTAATCTTTTTAGTTTACCGATTTTTTAAGCAGCTATAGCTTTTCAACGGTAGGTTTTAGGAATAATCTGAGACCATCAGGATTTGTTATTGCACGTGGACGAAGTTGCGGTTACAGCTAGTACAATATAAAATATGTTGCTTTAAAAATTGTGGATAATTATATCCACAAACATTTCGAGATTAGTATTTTAGCTGATGATACCTTTTCTTGTAATAATGAAGTCAGTTTCGACTGTTCCCTTATTAGGTGCTACTCCGTCGAACTGTTTTTGTAGGAAGTGACGTCAGCTGACGGTAGGGTTTCAACCCTGTCGGTAGATCCGTCGCGATGCGCGCGAAGGCGAACGAAAATTGACGGCGCGTTCGAGGATTATAAATTTTGAGTATTTCACCAATTTCAATTAGCATTCATAATTTTAATCGCGTTCCTCGCGACGTCTAATTGTAATTTATGAAGAAAGTTGTAATTACTTTAGCACGAGAAAAATTCAATTTTAGCGGTGGTGAAAGGGGGAAAAAAACAGCGGAGGTTCTTGGGTCCAACACCGAAGAAAATCTCCTGCAGCGAAAAGAAATGCGCGGCTGGCTGTGGGTGCATGTGAACTTAAACTTCTTTAGGCGGAATTATGCGGTGTAAACGTTGGAGTCGAGTATTAAACTCAGAAAATTTCATTTCTTTCCTAATAAACTTCATTGTGACCGTTCGTTCTTTTTAAGTCGGTCTGACTTTTCCCTATTTCCGTCTGCGCGACTTTCAGTTTAATGGACCATCATTTCTCGTACGTTTATTATAACTATGCCGCGGGATTCGAACAAGTAATTGCGTGCGCATTAACAACGCACGAAAGCAACACCGAGTCACCTTGCGTTAATCGGATCGATTCGATTATGATCGGCCGTATTATGTTGCTCGCACAATGCCACTTTCGATCCACGAAAGACCTCCTCTTGTCTACACGATTTCGGTAAAATTTTATGCTGAACAAATAAATTAAAACAGTTGTGGAAAAGTTCAATTCTGCTGTTGTAACGTAAAAATTTCTGCACGGTTAAATTTCTTCTTTCAGAAACTTTATTTATCATGGTGCAGAGCGAGAAGTTAATTTCGCTCGAGCAAAAAATTTAAACTCGATAAACAATAGAAAGAAAAATAACATTTCCGCCGATTTTTGCTGCGAATTGCAGCGGAAAGAGCCACCCCAGGGTATTTCCATCAAACAGGTTTAATTACAGTTGTTTAAAAGTAGATATTATCTCGCGATACAAAACTGGACAAAGTTTCCAGCGAGTTCAATCGACATTTCATTAAGTAGTTCGAAATCATTGAAATGATTAATTACTTATGCGAAAATTCGGGAAATGCGAAGTTTGATGAAACCAATCCTACTACTACCCCTGATCGGTGACTGGCAAATAAATTATTTGGACGCAGCTAAAATATGAATAACCGAGTGGTTAGTTGATTAGACAAATGAAACGACGATTTATTTTGTATTTCACCAAATCAAATATTGAATAACAAATTTGTATGAGCAAATTAGAAGTAAATTTCAATAGCATAACAAGGTAAAAGAATACGTTTGAACTATTTTTTCTATTGAAAAACAGCTGCGAGACTGTACTAATTTTATTTACAAAGTTCGCTCGAACGATGCTACTTTACGCAGTGGACTGCGCGAAAAAGTAGCGCAAATACCTGAGCGAGAGTAATTAACATCTGGGTACTTTGTTATCATTGCTGAGGGCGTTTTCCGGTCAAGAAACGTTCAAGAGAAATTTCAATCGATCCGGCTAATACTTTAGCAGACCGGTTTTCGATTCTGCGATATTGAAATTGAACGAGAAAAATTTTCTTCGATGATGCTCCTCGAATGTCGAGCGAAGACTATCGATCTCGTCCTCGAGGATTTTAATAATTTCGGAAATCTCATTGGCCGACGACTGAACAGAGAGGACACCCGGCGCTTCTGCAGTTAACGATGACCGAGGAAACTTCTCCGGGGCGAAACGTATATGAAAATTAATCAAATACGATGGTCAATGTTTAACTTGACCGCGCCGGAGTTTGCGAGCTTCTCCCCAAGGCAAGCATTTATCGCGATATTATTTTTAAGTCTGTGCTGGCAAGTGGCGCGGACAAATTCTGCCGCCATCTTGCACTTAACCACGAACTGCGTAATATGCTTAGAAATCATATTTATCGTAGAAATACGAGGATCGATCGATCTTTTCCACAGGTTAGATACAAGACGAGAGATCGCTTCGAAACGTGTATAGTAGGATCCTGTCGGTAGTTAATCCTATTTCGTTTACGTCCCAGTTACATCAGCGTTTTTTTTTTTTATATCGAAGCGATGTTTTCATAGGCCCCACAATTTTTTAAATGCATTTCACACTATTTTTATAGGCAGGAACAACGTTTTTCGCGAACCCTACAACTATTTTATCAACCCCACAAATTCTTGACAAGCACTAAAATCGTATAGCCTCCGTAATATTTAGTACGTGGATTCTAAAAATTGTTCGAAGGTTTTCCAATATTCAAGTAGGCGTCATGCTGTTTTACGAACTTGGCTTTTCTGTATGTCGCACAGGTCTTACAATTTTCTTTATAGTCTGTAGACTATTTAGATAAGCAGTTTCCATCGACGCTATAATTTTTCGTGGAGTCTGTAACTATTTTATAAGTCGTTCCACTTTTTCTTTAGTTTTTTTTCGTGTTTTTCATTTTTTACAAACATAGTTTGCAACGAAAAAACCTGAAGAACCTGATTTTTTTCAGAATTTTACATTGTGCCAAAATGGGCCAAAAACTGTTTTTTCGTTTTTCTTCAATAACTACCCTTACAGATGAGATAGGGGGCTGAAACTTGGCTGAGATGGGTCTTTTTGGACAGGCTATCGAATGGCAAAAGTTCCACTAAAGTACCGCTGGGGACGAATTTCACTACCAAACCCGGCTAGAGCCTTTTTGTAGGTCCTACAAACATTTCGAAGGTCTCCACATATGTTTTCATGGTTCAGAAATGTTTCGTACGTGTTGTAGATAACGCGAAAGAAATTTATTTGATAAGATAGAATCGCTAACTACAGCGTTGGAATCTGTCTAGTAACAAATTCCCAGGGGGTGAAGAGAAAAGATAAGAGAAAGTAAATCATCAAAGATAATGGTCCACATATGGGTCAAGATCTGGCTCCACTACGTACACATTCTACATACACTTATACAAGCAACGTCTTTGTTCTCATCATTATCTCCGGTACACACGTTGCCCAAACCAAATCTTGACATTCTAAACATCTAATTTATCCTCTTGTGGATTCTGGGAACAAATGGCTACAGAAAATACACTCGGCGATGTGACGGTCTTCCTTCCACGAATCCTTGTTCCTTCCCTTACGAAGCACAGTTTCTTCTTACTTCCTTTCTTTCTACTCGTGTTCCAGTTATTTTTTTCCCGGGAACGATGTTTTCTTTTTGTTTGACCTATCAAGTCGCCGGATAATGTCTTGCCCTCGCTCCAAATGAAAAGTCACGGCTGACGATGGTAGTTTTATGTGCTGCAAAATAGAATAGTTTAAGTGATTGTCCCACTTAGAGTGTTCGACGTAGCATGCGGTGGAAATGAGAGGTTAGTTCGAGAAACGAAGATGAGATCGCCCCTATAAAAGGGGATACTGCTAACTTGTCATCAGACTTCGTACCTTTCAGGGAAGTTGTGGCATGTTCAAATAAATACTGAAGTTGTCTCGTTGAGAATGCAGGTTTTCTCGGTGTCGTTAAAAAAAAATGAAGATGAGATCACGACTATGAAAAAAAAAATGGGCGAGCAGGTTGAAACAGCGGGTATCACCAACTTCGAGGACATTTTCAAACTCGGTGGCTTTCAGGAAGGCGGTAATATTTTTACATAAAATGAACACTGTATCCCGTGGAAGTGGAATAGTCCAGGCGGATGTGTGTAGGATATGAAATATATTTTACCGAGTGGAATCGCAGTATTTTCCATGCGCGCTGTGATTGTGTTCGGTCGAAGCACTCGCCGAAGAGGTTGTAAAGCGAAAGCAGGTGTTTTTGGTGATGCGGATGGAACATCGGTTCCGCATGAGAGATTATGGTCTAGGAAGCTCGTGTAGTCCCTGATAAAACGCGGAAGAGTGACGGGGATAGTCGCCGGAAGATGGTACGACGAGTAACGTCCCCAACCTTGCAGGCTACAGCAACCGAGCTACGAAGAACCGAGATCGACACAGTTAAGAACTTTTCGGTAAGAAAACGTATAAAGAAGTTTCGAAGAGGAGAACTCGAACGGATCGTATCGGAGGTTCACGGGACGTTTTAATAGAACCGGGCGAAAAGGTGCGCGAGAAACTTCAGGGGGAATCAACTAGAAAGGAAGCAAAACAGAGCGGAACAGCAAAACACTATGGCCGGCTATCAATGATACTCGGGAAAATCCAAACAGATGATGCTGTTAAACTTGTGATTATGTACCGGAAGTTTCTTCGGTTGGACAATCCGGGACAAACCTGATCCCTATAGTAATTCCCGACCGGATCACTCTGTCCGTGGTACAAAAACAAACAGAGGTAGGCATTATTTGGCGAGACAAAGATTTCAAATACTATTTAATATTGTCGACTTTATTTTGTGTAAAGAAAATAGTATTTTCAATAAGATATACAATTTCGAAAATAAAATATTTTAATAAACGGAACACATAAAAGAAAATATTGTATTTTTTCTGCTTACTGAGGTTTTGTTGATAAACATACAGTTTATAGTATCACCAGGAAACTATATCTACTCATAAATTTATTGAATGCGAACCATTATTTTCAGCAATAATATTTAAAATTAAAATTGAAAAGAAAGATAAAGTCCAAATATGTTCAATATTCTTCAAAGAAAATACTATTTTCAAAAATTACTGCATCAAATAAAATAAATAGAATTATTTATTATTTACTATTGTTAAAATACTATTTTCCCCAGCTCTCTGTAAACAAATCATACTCTCAGCTTTTTCCATTATTCCACTTGGACATTCTTCGCAAGCTTCTATTTCTATTTTACTCTTCTAGATTCTCATTATATGTATTTTTTTACAACAAAAATACTGGTGGGGGAAATATAAGAAATTCAAACAAATAGAATAACAACGTCGGTTCTTTTCAATTCATTAAAATTATTACAGAAAGAAAGAAATTTTTATTTTGCACAGAGGCCTGTGATGTAATTATAAATGATCATTACGTTCATAGAAATGTTTCATCGAGCTGTAAACGTTCGGTATGGCATAACGCGAATTTAATTGTTCTGTAAAAGTTCGCAGCGTTTATCGTGCACAAAAGCCAGTATGTACGTAAAATCTAAAGAGAAGTTGCTTTAATAATAAACTCTTTTCGTTCAGAGAGCACGTTTACATTTTATGTTGGTGAAAAACAGTTTAATCGTTGATCTTTGTACGGAATACTAACAAGAGCCGCAGTTTCGTTCGAAAGGAGCTGCACCCCCAAGAAAGTATATCGTTTCGCGAATCTTGAAGCGCATGCAACAACGACAAACAGTTCATGAAATCAGCAAGCGTCTTCGTATCTTTTCTATGGTCGTATAAACCGTTCAACGAGAACTTTATTGCATCGCTTAATTAATCAGGTATTTAAATAATCCGACTGGCGCGCAAACTGTTCCTTCGCGTGCAGCTTACGTTTATTGGGGTACGTATATGCATTTTACTCTATATATGTATATTTTCATTAATATTTATGAATTATCTTTGGTACGTATTAGTAAAATTGGAATACGTATATGCATTGTACTCTAAATATGTATATTTTCATTAATATTTATGAATTATCGGTATATATGTAAGTGATTAAATTGATTCCATTGGCGTTGTTTGCATGAATATATTGATCGATAAAAGAGAAGTCCGGTGTAAACACCGGCTTAAAGCCGATGTACGATGTTCGAGGAATTAACAAATAAATGGTTCACCGACCAGTCCGTTCTAATTTTGAAGAAATAGATACGCAGTGTTAATATTGATGACGATAATTGAACCGATCGGTCCGCATGTTAGGTTACTCATGCGCAATCATAGTTTTGATGAGCATATAGCCGCGAATTCTGTCGACATTGCATTTATTGCAAACACGTATGGCAGCAACAATTCCGTTACTATCGTTATTTCTCGTTTATGAAGTTTCAGCATGTTTCACTTCGACCACTGAAACGCATTTTCTGTGACATCGGCGACGATTAATCTAATCAGTTCACAAAAATAGTAACTAGCTACACGATACTAGCTTTATATTTTTGTTTCAATTTCAAATTATTTTCGCTCTCTCTCTCTCTCTCTCTCTCTCTCTCTTTCTGTCTCTCTCACTCTATGTCTCTGTCTCAGGTCTACTATTGTAAATATTTGTAAATAAATATTGTAAATAATAGAGTTAAATAGTCTGTAAGTAATAATTAAGTCGTGTAGTTTTAAGTCTGTAGGTTAAGTATAGGTTAGGACTTTAGCATTAAGAATTATATTAGTAAGGAGTATGTGGAGAAAAGGAGGAGGATATGGTCTCGAATTTTAACCCTGAGGGGATCAAATATATATATATAAGCCAATATGGGATATATATAAGTCTAAATGAACAGCAGTGGAATAAACAGTAGAGTTTTTGAGCACCATGTCTGGTTGCAGTGGCAATAATTGTATGCTGAAAGCTATTAAGAGTGCTATAACAGCGATATCAGAGAGACTGCAGCTTTAACCGTTAAAGCTAACATATCGATCTTACGGTTAAGGGTTTTAACTGTCCACCACTTTCTAACCACTACTTGTACTAACATTTTTCAACGGTGTTCCATTTTATCCTTCTTCTTGTACCATCCGAGTGGCAATTTATTTATTCGATAAAAGAAAATGTTCTTGGGAATATGGCACGTCTAACAGGATTAAGCTTGTTCTGTTTAAATTATATAAATTAGATTGTCGAAATCAACTGTCTAAAGAGAGTATATGTTCACCAGCATCGTAGTTATTTTTTCAAGACTATTCCATTTCGAATGAAATACAGTTTTCTTTCGTGTCCTCTTATTTTTCTTGGTCCGGTCTTCTTTTCCAAGAAACAGGGCGCAATTTCTTTCGAAAATTTAAATTACTTTTTATGCAGATGACCTCGTTTCACCGCGAATATAATATCGAGACTGACTGGATAATTATAAATTCATTTGTTCACGGATAGTCTCCGGATCCGCGAAATTAAATAGTTTGGAAAATCGTTTCACCCTTCCAACTGTGTACTCCGATCTCTATGCACGCAAATATTTTATCGATTCTGATCAGCATGTGTGCAGGCTTTTCACCAAAATATTGTGAATTTCAGACATATATTTTAGTTATTCGACTATAGTGTTAGACTTATCTTTATTCAATTGTGCAATAACTATCGTTATATACGGGCTTCTGAATATTCGATTATTTGAATAAGTGAAAAGTAAATTCCTACAATAATAATAGAAATAAGGAGGGTTATAGATTTTTCTTTTATTATGAACTAATAAATTATGTCTTCAGTAATTATGAATCCAGAAGAAATTAGAATAATAGAGTTTAATAAGGGAATATCATAGGGATTAAATATAATAATGTTTTTTGGGGCCATGTTATTCTAATTTTAAGTCTAGGGGCAATAGCACAGTGTAAGTATGTTTAGAAACAAAAAATAAAAAAAATAATTCTGAAATCTCTATCTCTATCTCTATCTCTATCTCTATCTCTATCTCTATCTCCATCTGTATATATACAGGGTGTTCGACTACAGGTGGGAGAAAATTTAAGGGGTGATTCTCGACGATAATATAAGACGAAAATGAAGAATAAAAAAATTGCGATTTCGGCTTTGTTAATTAGCTATTAACAATTAAAAATCCGCCTAGAATGCGGCAAAATTTTCGACAGAGGTGTACGTTGCGTACATCACGCAGGCGCGCGATAGTCATGTATCAAGTGACAGTTGCATGCATACCTTGGTTCTTATTTGGGGCCCCAACGAGGTGAAAATGTTTAATAAATAGCTGGACGACATTGAACCTACCTACTCGTTAAAATCCACAAGGGCATTTCTAATATCCGCCCTATGGAATTATCGAGTAGAAGGGGTAAATGCCCTTTCACTTTTAAATTTTTCTCGTACGTATCTACTAATCCTTCTTTATTGTTCCTAACATCGTACACAATTCACTGCACTTTGCTATTGTACTGGTTATGGAAAAATATTCACATCTTGTTGAAAATTGGTATTCCTCCGATCGGAGTTCCCTCAGGAGCTCTCTCACGGTGGGGCCCGTGAGTGAGTACGGGGAGTCGCGTCCCTGGGGCTATCCGAATCGCCTATAGCTCGGTTAGGCCGCACTCGTTTGTGGTGTTAATTTGGTTTGCTCTCATGAGCTCGTTTTATGATTGTCCGGTTTGCTCTCGCGTGAGCTCGTTGTCTCATTGTCCGGTTTGCTCTCGCGTGAGCTCGTTGTCTCATTGTCCGGTTTGCTCTCGCGTGAGCTCGTTTTCGGTTTTGCTTCCGCTAAGAGGACAAAGTAAGAAGAGGACAAAGTAAGAAGAGGACAAAGTAAGAAGAGGACAGACTAAGAAGAGGACAGACTAAAAAGAGGACAGGCTAATATGAGGACACCTTAAGAAGTGGACACCAGCAAAGAAGACATCATCACCGTGTAGTTAAGTTGCGTTAGTTAATAAGAATTTATTGTCTGCGATAATTATTAAAATTATTAAGATTACATATCGTTTGTTAATATTTTAAGTCGTGTAAAAATAGTGTATATTAATATCCAAAATTATCTCAAACCTGTTCCCTTCCATAACATTTTGTAATGTCACGTTCCCTTAGTACAAAACATGTACAATATTATTCAATATTGCTTCGAGTCTCGATCTACTATTGTTCTATCACTTTCTCCAATGTCCATGTAATCATCGTGTGCTAATTGTGTTCCTTTCTGTTCCTAGTCCTTCAGTACGCAGTAACTTACACTCATCTCTGGTGCAAAAGCAGCCATCTACACGTAGCCGAACATTTACGTATTCGCATGGATATTCGTAGCTACGTTACTGCAATCCTGCACTCGGGCCTTCTCGTCTCGATACACATTTTATTATATAATCATTTTATTATATAAGTGTAATCTTTTGGTGAAAAATAAAGAATATTAGTTACAACAATTAATGTGTTCTTTCTTCCTTACCCTCCACATGCCTTTCTTCCTTACCCCACATTGGCGAAAATTTTCGAAAACCTCGAAAATTGAACTTTGTATTAGGAGAACATGATATCGAAGGAGGTATCCGAAATTCAGTAGTACAACTCAACGGCAAGTCAGACGGTCGAAAATTGGCGAAAATTTTCGAAAACCTCGGAAATTGAACTTCGTATTAGGAGAACATGATGTCGAAGGAGGTATCCGATTTTCAGTAGTACAAGTCAACCACAAGTCAGACCCGGAAAATTTTCGGCCGTCTGACTTATCGCTGACTTATACTACTTTTCGAAAATTTTCACAAAATTCTCGAAATTTTCGAAAAGTAGTATAAGTCAGCGATTAGTCAGACAAGGAAAATTTTCGGCCGTCTGACTTATGGTTGACTTGTACTACTTTTCGAAAATTTCGAGAATTTCTTGAAAATTTTCGAAAAGTAGTATAAGTCAGCGATAAGTCAGACGCCGGAAAATTTTCGAAAATCAGTAGTACAACTCAACGGCAAGTCAGACGGTCGAAAATTGGCGAAAATTTTCGAAAACCTCGGAAATTGAACTTTGTATTAGGAGAACATGATATCGAAGGAGGTATCCGAAATTCAGTAGTACAACTCAACGGCAAGTCAAACGCTTGAAAATGTCGAAAATTCAGTGGTGGAATTCAACGACAAATCGGATGTTTGGGAAAAGATTGGGATTCAACAAATAAAACGGCAAATACATTTACCACACTCTCTTTATTTATTAATTTGATATTCATACAAGTGTTTGTTTTGTACATGTACATATAAATTATATTCTAATCATTAATGATATTATAAATTTATAATAAGACTGTCGAGTTGCTCCGCGAGAACCGACATACGTCAGACTTCTACTGCAATACTGCAATACCTCGATTGTGCTGCAAAAGCCGATGGATAAATCTGAAACAGTAATATATTCTATTAAATAAATGTGAAACTCCCAAAGATAAAAAGATCACGTTGTTAATAAATAAAACTATTTTACTTTCGTATTTTTTAACATTATCTACAAGTGTAAATATTCGAAAAATAAGCGGGTAATTAAGAGTCTCAAAGGTTCCGATTGGCTACCCCCAAACGAAGGCACTGTCGATGAGGCGCATGCAACAGATAATTGATGCGTTTTGCGCTCCACTTTTTTCGTTCGAAATCTTACAATTATTTTCATAGCTATTAAAGATTCACAATCACAAATATTCAGGACTATCTTTACGAGGTTAGGAATCCGTATGGGACTAAGAAAAATTTTATACTTTTTAGTCCGGTTTTAAAAACGTGGTATTTTTAAAAATTTTATTTTATTTAAATAATTATTTACTGCTCTCTCTCTTTTTAGTCTTGTGTTAGTACTTGTATTACTCTTTATTAATACTTTGTATACTCACTAAGTTTCCTATAAATTTCAATTGGTAAACAAAGTGATGATGTAGTACTGACCTTCGCGCAGCGACGTACTATCATATACTGAGCTCCGTCGGGACGAAGTGGGTCCGTGGAGTGTCAACGCAATGACAAGTCTGACGACCGAAAATTTCGAGAAACTGTATAATTGAATTTCAGTAGCACAAGTTAACACCAAGCCAGGAACTCGAAAAATTTTGAAAATTCAGTAGTACGTTTGAATGTTTTCTCTCAGCTATTACTACGATGCAGAATCTAACGAGAGTAGAGTGACACAAGAAAAACTGTGCCGAGAACAGCAAAATATACTCTTTGCTGTAAATTATAGAGTATAAAAAAGAATGTTGTATCTTTTTTTTATTTGTACATGGGAGAGATTATATTCGGTTTATACAATATATTGATGAGGAAGGACTTATAATAAACTCGTGTCTGTCTGTATGTCTGTTTGTAACGGCATCAATTGAGAACGGTAGAACTTAGAAAGCTTGGGTTTAAGCCGTTAGACGCGGCGTTTCTTCGGGAAGGTTTTAGAGCAAACATCATTCGAAAATGGCGATTCGTTCAAAAGTTGTGACGTCATTAATGAAAAAAGACAACTTTTTCGCTCTCTTTTGGCCACGTTCCTGCTTATAATTTTTGAACGAATGGACTTTTTTGAATGCGGTTTGTTCGAAAACCTTCCCGAAGAAATGTCGCGTCTAACGGCTCAAACCCAAGCTTTCTACGTTCTACCGTTCTCAATTTATGCCGTCACAAACAGGTCAAATATGACTTTATCGCCCTTTTTTGGGTACGTTTCTGCTTATAACTTTTCACTGGTAGCACCTATGTTCAATTTGAGAGGGGGAGGGAGAGAGACAGAGAGGGAGAGAGAGAGAGAAAGATAGAAAGAAAGAAAACTACAGGGCAACGCGAACATCGAAATGGAATTAAACGAAATAGATTATCAGAGACACGTTCAGCACGTACATGTATTTAAAAAATACTGTACCACAGCAACGCGTGGCAGGGGAAAGCTAGTAATAAATAAAAATATACCTAGTTTTAATAACGTTGAAACATTTAAGGTATGACATCCTTGTACTGATCGTCTTATACTGACCTACTTAACTTTAAAGCATGTTAGAGTACTTGAGACATACTACAGATATTCCAATAAGTTTCGTTCTATTCACACCACGAGTACAAAAGAGGTTAATCGTAAATGTTTGACAACGTTGGTAACAATGCTGTCAAGCTACAAAGAATGGAAAAAGATAAAATGGCAGCTGCGAGGAACGAAAATGGTCGTCGCAAACCGCGGGGACGTTACCAGGCTCATCGAAATCGCAGGCGTAAACTTCAAATATTTTTTTAGAGCTCGTAGTTTTCGAGCACGTGGAAGTGTTCCCATAGAGAAGTAGACACTAACTCCTTTATTGGCCAGCGACTCCATTTTGCCACACCTTTCGCCATAATGTTTAGTATACGATCTGGCAGCGGCGAAACCGCATCCGACTGAAAGCCCGTCCACTCTTCATGCGGGAAATAAGCAAAAACGCGTTACACAACTTTTTCCGTAAAGCTTCGTTATCGAGAAAGACAGCTTTCGAAACGCGACTGCCGACCATGATTTCTCAACCGCCATTATCGTTATTTGTACCACACGAGGACAACTCCGAAGAATAATTCTCACGCGGCTTCTGTGCGCGTAAATAGTGAGAGTGGGATTAAAAGTTTGACCGTGCAAAAAGATCATGAATCGCGCAGCTCTAACTCGGAGGCGTAAAACGCGTACACGCTTGCGAACTTGGAGAGAAACATTATTAATAACGCACACCTGGCGGAGGAAATTTTCGATTAAAGTCAGAGATGCGACTGTCAGTAGCACAGGGTCGTCCTAAGAAATATTCGGCGCCCGTGGGCTACTAAAAATAATACGCCCCTCTTCGCAAGAAAAAAATACACGGGATGGCTAGCAGGATCGGGATCACCGGCAAAAAATTATAGAAAAAGTCAATTTATTACCATTATACTAAACAAAAACATAAAATTCAATAAAAAATCCTATATGAACTAAAGAGATTTTATAGTAAACAAAAAAAACAAAAGTAACTTATATATTTATTGTTCTACCTTTTTCTTTTGTAAAATGATTAATAATATCGCACGTATTTAGGTTACTAAATGAATGTATATTATGAATACTCTCTATGAATGAAATACTCAAATCATTGCACCCTGGGGCTTAGCCCATTTAGCTCTGTGGTTAGGGTGGTTCTGCAGTACCATCTAAAACAGTAGAGAACCACACAATCTAAGAAACAACACGGATCCGAGGGTTTGTCTTAGATCAAGACTCTACTGTACAGCACAATGATATCAAGTACAAAAATACAATTTGAACATACTGTACAATAATAATATTTTATAAGAGGATAAAGTGAACAGCTCGTGACAAATAATTGAAAAATCTATGAAATTCATTCGGAAAGATTCCGGATCCCGGTTGATTATCTCCGTGCTTATGCAAAGTACGTTTCTCAAAATTTGCGAAGAGCTGGAGCACCGATTTCCGTGAAGTCAGCGATAATCGTCGCCGAGATCTGTAAAATCGTAGATCCTCGAATCTGATCTGCTCTCTCTCTCTCTCTCTCTCTCTCTCTCTCTCTCTCTTTCTCTCTCTCTCCCTCTACGTAACCCTGTTTTATCTCGATCCATTTTCCTGGTCCTTACCTATCTATCTCTAACTCTTGCTTGGACAAAGTCAGTTCGCTTCTGGTCCGATCCATTTTCCCCAATCTCCACTCATCTACGGTTAACTGTTACCTTAACGTTTCCGAGGAATTCGTACAGCTGCGCAGATCAACCGTCGCCATTCTAGATTTCTTCGTAATCTGACAGTGTCTTTGCATCGAGGCATGATCGCCGATCCATGAAATCCGCAGTGTAATAACCAGGATAAAGGGTCCCGGACAATATTCTCTGGGAACTGACGTTACCTCGGAACTGAATGGCATCGCGGCTAATCTCTTCGACTGTCTCTGTTCGAGCTGCTCGACTACCAGACCCAATTGAAACAATCTCGTTCCGTTAATACGACGATAATTGATAAAAATCTCAAGAGTCAAGACCATGCTCATAACATTTTCATTACGAATACGGAGGAAGGTATTTAAAATGCTTTAAAAGCAACAACAAATCCCCTCATAAGCAGATTACATTGTGTTATTTTGAACATTTTAAACGGGATATAAAGCTAATATTGTTGGCGGAGCTTGTTGTTTTACAATACAGGGATGATCGAAAAGTATTTTCACATACTTTTAGTGCTTAAAGTGGATTAAGTTTAATCGAGGTTGCTGGCGCAACGCGAAAACGCCACATCGCTTTTCAGTAGCTTCATAATATTTGTTCTTGTATGTAGTAGGATTTTTATACTGAAAAGAATAAGGAAATTTAGCTTGTAAAAAGATATCGTTGTAGTATTTTTCGACGTATTGAAAATGAAATTCGAATTATTGGAAGGAAAATATATTCGAGATGCGCAGAACGTTTTCGGTTTGCGTAAAGATCCTCGATCTGCTCACAAGCATCAGCTTACACGTTCTTTGTGCGTTCTCGAGGAATAGCGAATTTATGTTTCAAGGGTTTCAAGCGATATTTCCCGGCGACTGTCACAAATAAAAACTGAAAATATCATTGTTCATTATTCATTCCTCCCTCTCGACAAGCTCAATATGCAGCAGGATGCTTTATCGCCTCTCATGTATCCTTTATTTACAATAGTACCTACAAACAGCAATACGTATAGATTCCACGACTTATCTCCATGATCCGTAAGATATCTTCTTTCTCACATTCGCCCTCGGTCGCCATTTCTTACGAGCGATTACGTCCTCATATTTTCTTTACAGCACATTAAATTGCGAGAACGAAATCGAATATTTGTTGGCCTCGTCCGAGTCAGTCGGCCCGCAAGCCATTCCAGTGGTTGCGTAATTTGTTCAGAGTTGAACATTATTATTATTATTATTTACTTATTATAGACGGACAGAAGCCCTTTTACATAAGTGTTTACAAAAAAAAAGGAAAGATACAAGACTACTTGTCTAATCAGAAAGAAGGGACACGCATAGAAACACAAAGAAAAAACAAAATAATACTGGTACAATCGATAGGTATTATCATATAATCCTACGTAGTTGTATTTTAAAATTTTGCAAAGATTCAATGAAAAAATCGATACGATTATAAACGATGCATGTTTTTGCACAATTTTTGTATTTTTCTATTCCACAATTTTTCGAATTCACGCTTTCGGTATACTTTTCATTTGCTTCGTTCTCCAATTCGATCTCGACATTCTCACTTTTATATTTTCTTAATTGTAGATAACGATTAAATTTACAAAGTGCTAACGTTTATCCAAACCATATAAAAATTTCTGCAAACTGATTTATGTAATTTGAATCTCATCAATCCCTCATTTCACGAACTGAATCTGTTCCTCGGTGTCAAATTGACACAGTGATAAAGAAATCGATAAAATAACAAGTCAAACAGTTACTTTTATAGGTTTTATGTTTTGCATTAAAAAGATGAAAATCACCAAGTTTCGGAAAAAATTTACAACAGAACAAAATATTCATGTGTCTTTACATTTCTGTGTATCAAATGTCAACTACAAAAACGCATGTAGTTTAGCAAGAGATTTAGTTATACGTGACGTTTATACAGTTGATTTTTTTTCAAATTGGTACAGAGAAAACAACGGGATATACTATAAAAATAATAAAATGTGCTCGCGAGAAAATACATTGCAGCATGAAAGGTAAATAAGCAAACAGAAACAACCGATTTTGTCATTTATCTGTTCGGATAGGTATTATTTTCACAGTATTCCGCCGAAAGAAATGCTGGATTTTTTCGTTAAATAATTTCACAGGCAATCACGACGTGATTCGCCGCGAATCAAATCGAAAATGGAAACGCTGCGATATACAGTTGCACAAAAATCTGTCGATGATACGCGACGCTTTTGGGGTCGTCTAAATGTTACATTTCGAGATTGATCTCAGAGGTTAACGCATTTTCTAGAAATATCGAAAAAAATGTCTGTTAGAAACTTTCGGAGTACGTTGCACGAAATTACAAAGTCGAGCAATTTTGTATTTATAACGAAACGATCGAGTATGATAATAAATCTGCTCGTTTTAAACCTTCGGACTTTTGCTAACCATTATTTGTTTTTGCCTCAGGTAGTTTTGCGTGACGTGACACTCGGAAAACTGAACATACAATATTTTCTCTCGAAACATTTATCCAATCGAAGCGTCTTCAAAATCATTTAAAAATTTGTTTCGTTAATGAAACCATTGTACCAAAAAGTTTTAACTGTTTTTTTTTTTAAATTTGATTATCAGTCGGACTATTAGTAATTTTCAATTATTAGATGATTTTTGGGCAACTCTGTCGGTGGGTGTCCGGTGATGGAACAGCGTGGAATTTTTCGGTGATAAAGAAGAGGGTTAAAGACATCCCGGGGAACGTTCGCGGAGCGAGTTAACGGGAAATTTCACGGAACAGTACTTGCGTTACAGTCTATTAATCCCATGGCAATGCCAGTTATACATTTTCATTCCCAGACGGCAGACGGTGATGCGAAGCGGCCGATAAAAACGCTCGGCCTGTAAAATTGCTTGGGACTTAGCGGGCCGGGGCCACGCGCGAAATTCGGCAACACGCGCGCGAAAAACACGGCCGCGGAATTGACAGTCATTGTAATGGAAGAATCAAAGTGTCCACTCCTCGTTATTTGAAAACTTTTCATCCGGCGGCCTGAATTCGTTTGATTTATTTTTTTCCCGTCGGCTTGTTGCTGGTTAGGGGGAGAATATTTCAGCAGCAGTTCGACTGTAAAAAAAATAAAAGTTGAATCAAGGGAATATTCGCGCGTGTGCGTCGAAACATGTGAACGAGCTTTACCTATAATAGTCCGTGTCGCAGCTCGCAAACAAGTTCCGATAATACTGAAAGAGCTAATTAAATAAAACTTACTGATAGGTTTTGTTTCGCGTTTAACGCGTACGAACTGACAAACAGTCCGCTCTCGAAAACCTCGAGTTTCTTTTAACAGGAATTTTTCGATTTCCGACCACGTGAAATCAACGTTTCGCTTTTCAAGGGAAACCTTTCATTTAATATTTTCGATTTCGAACTTTTAACTGGGCTAGCAAACCATTTTTCATGTTCTTTCGAATCCAACAAATAATTTTGTTTGACTTTCATCGTAACGCCCCATTTCAGTACAGACTACGAAAGTTTTTAACATTTTTAATTCAAACATTTATCAATATTCGGTGTTACGTGAAAACGTTCTCTGTCCTCAAACTGATCACTGTTTCAAAGGCAGCGAAATATTGAGATAGCAGTTAATTTAATGATCCCGGCTTGTAGACGTTGTTTATTCTCTCGACAACGATCAGGCTCAATTACTTTAATCCTCGGTGTGCAAGCGAGAAGGTTTCATTTAATGTTTTCCGGATTAGAATATTGTGTACGATCTCGATAGCCGTTGAATAATTACATTTCACATAGAAGGGAGTGGCCGGTAGTAGTTTTATGGGTAATTCGGACTTCATTGCATAAATTATAATGCAGCTGGTAGTACATCGCAACCCTCGAGCGCCTAGTTCAATGTTATGGTTCACCATGGCCTCGCAATTGGCAAATCGAATTTCTCAGAATTATCGTTGCAGATAACGTTATTGTACTACGTGTTCCTCGGCCGTAGTATGTACTCGGACGACTAGCGACTAGTAAAATTTGTCTCCGTGTGTGCGCGAGGCTTGAGCAACTCCAATATGCCTGTAACCGGAAATACTACTTTATTGCAAGATCCACTTTACCCGAAACTTACTACTTGTACAAGAGAATATCGATATCGATCGATCGTCACTCTAAAATCTATACTACAGATACAATATGCTATCTTGATTTTTACAAGTTGACTTCTCTGCGGTGAACATTCGTGTATCTACCAGCCAAGTACTCGCACTACAGTATTTTATCCATATAAGTCCCCAGCACGGGGCTGCCGAGGGACATTTATGTGCCAGGGACAGTATTCTTTGACTTTTGCCGAACGTAGAGAATATATCTCTATAAATAAGGAAATATAAATAAAGAACCAAAAGCCGAACATAGCCAATCGCAAACGCGTCCAAAAGTTATTAATAATCTGTAAATTCATCTCCTACAGTATTTACTCATTCATTCATTTTATTTATGTCTTTTTTTTCAGTATTGCAAGAGGTATTTCCAAGCTAACGAACTTGGCCGTCTTTTGTTTGATCTCACAACTTTTTACGACCACCTGACCTAAACTTGGCTCCTGTTTACAGGATGTTTTGTTGGGATAATAATTACTGCTTAAGCGAACGTCATTATACCCTATTCTCTCTTTCACTGCGAACACTGAATATCGGTGTTCGAGGTAAAATGGAAGATCCATACTTGAAGGGAAGCTGGGGTCGAAGGGGTTAAGACGTATTCGAAAGGAAGCGAGACAATTTCTCGCGAAGTAACGGGGGTACGGGATTTGTAGCCAGGAAAGAAGAGATCGTTGAAAGAGGAAGGGTCCCATCGGCTAGCGGCTGTTAAGGGCGGTCCGTTTTCTCGTCGTCGAAACGCTGGTCTCTGGCACATAACAAGGCTCATATGGGACAACGGTGGGGGCCGTGGCACGATGGGAAAACGGTAAAACAACGCCGCGTGAAAATGGCTCGTAAACGTGAAACACAATTTGAATCGGTAATGCCGGTGCTATTGAAAGGTCGCTACAGAACTTGAAGTCCGTGGTGTCATAAAGCTCGGAAAATGTCGACGGGCTCTTCCAACGATAGTCGATACGTGCAAGATAGAAACGGTCAATGATAACGATCACGTAGACGATATTGTCCATGATACCAAAGATGCCGTTATAGATGGAGCGTGCACGCCGCGCACGCAAACAATTTAATGTGCCCCGACGATATTTTCATGCAAAAATGCGGCCGTGTCTATAGTCGCTTCGCTGTATCCACCGTGTTCCTGTTGTAATCGTTATTATTACCTATTGTTATGCAAAACGGGCAATTGAGCGTCGTGGATTCGGTACATGTGCAGAAAATGGGGCCATTCAACGATTATAGTGACCTCGAAATATGTTCCGCGTCATCTTGTTTACGAAATATTCGCGACGGACTTTTGTTGAACTGAACGTGGAGGTACACTTTCTAACAACTTTTGCTAATCTTGCAGTACAGTGGAACAATTCAATGAATATCGTGGCGATGCACAGTGTGACATGGAAAATATATAAAATATATTGGAAAAATATATAAAAAAACTTTTTAAAAATCACGCTTATATTAGAATGCATTAAAAAGGATAAAAAATATATATATATATATACAAATACATATAAATATGTACATATAATATATTTATATATTAGTATATAATATATTTATATATTAGTATATAATATACATATAATTAATATATATATATATATATATATAAATATATGCATATGTATAATATATTTATAGTCACTAATATCTAAAAATATTATTTTCTACTTTTTACTCTTCACTACCGAGCGCAATTAGTAAGGCCCCCTTACCGAGCAGAACCGCCGGTCCTATTTCAAAAATTATTGAGGTACTTTATTCGAAAATTATGTAGTTTAAGAGGTATGACTTTTTACCCGAACGCCCATATACTTTACATACTATGCAATGTAAGAAAATGGCAACTGTACGATCTAAGAACTTGCAACCTTACTGTCACGTTGGAAGATAGGACTGTCCAAATAAGTCGATAAACAGGAACACGCGACTTACTTAAACGAAGCTCAAAGTTCGATGAAAAGCCATTGTACGACAATCCCGACAATTAATCGCGTAATTGATTACGCTAAATATTCACGAGATCGACACCTTTGCACAGTTGAGGGAATACTGGACGCGTTTCCACTACAGAAGCAGTGATCAAGTTTGTAACAAAGTCTGAAACAATTTCCGTCCTTTGACATTCAAAGCATTCGGGTAAGTTCTTGGGGAACTTTGTCCCGAAGCTTTTGTAACTTTTCGACCGAATTCATAAGGAGGTTTTCGTTAATTTCAAATCTTAGAATCAGTCTCCTATTACGTTAGGCGTGCTCAAATATTCGTGAACTCAAATCTATCAATTATCTAGATAGAAAATTGTTGTTTTGTAAAATTGTTTTCAGCAGTTGGACTAGTATGTTTTTAATTATGGTAATTTTCAAAGACGTGATAGCCACTCGAGTTTAATATTTTTTTAATGAATTCAAAGTACAATCGAATAATATCAAATATATCGTTTCTGTCCAACAAATTTCAACTTTTTTCATGTTTCCATATAACTGTTGGGTGTATCTTATAGAGTTTTTCGCGCTGATTCCTAATCTGATATTAATTTTTCTTCTACATGCACAGTTTTTCAGAAATTTCAGTTTGAAAAAAAACATGTTTTTCGACTTTGAACAAGTACATATTATGATGTTATTATATAAGATATTGTATAGTTCTTTACAGCAAAAGATTCTTTAGACTTTCCCCAATCCAGTGATATCTCATATTCATACATTATGAATCTTTAAACATGTTTAAACAATCGTTAAAGATGGAGAGACAATCTTTTTACACCAATTTGTGAGGATATTTTTCAGTTTATCTTAAAAAATAGGAGCGTAGCGGAAAATCGAATTACACCACGCGATAGAGCAAACTTTTATCTTGAGAAATCACCCTTTCAACTTTCCAACGTCGACGTTTTTTTCGAACCCGAAAGCAAAAAATCTTCGCCCGACATGAGTTGCCACCACATACGACAAGATACGGCGCAGCACAACGTATTACTATTGAACATCGCTAGATTCGGGAAAGTCTAGAGAATTTTTTGCTGTAAAGAACAATACAATATCTTATATAATAACATCACAATAGTTGTTCAAAGTCGAAAAACATAAATTCAAATTCTCAAAAACTGTGCGTGTCGGAGAAAAAGTAAGATCAGATTCGTAATCAGCGCGAAAAACTCTATAAGATACATCCAACAATTATATGGAAACATTTTTGTTGTTGGACAGTGTAATTTGACGTACTGAATAATTCAACACGAGTTCTCCGGCAATGTCGGATTATCGGAATGCCATTATAAAGCGTACGGTAATGCGATACGAACACTTTACGTGGCGATTATGTTGAGACGTTTGATTGAACGTTTCCTATTAGATTCAGTGGCGCGGTATCGATTGGAAAATTGTTAATGCAGCCGCGGTTGCAACTATGTGGACGAAGATGAATGGCCTCCGTATTTAAGAACTAATTTTATTGATTACAGTTAGAGTTTGAAACTCTATTGTTCATATCCCACTATTGTGAACCCATTGGACGGTGACTTCCTTGATCGATAGACGAAGGGATTCGCCAAATGGAAATTGAATGGCAACCGTAGCCGTTCTCTCTCAACGTGTTTCACGCAAATATAACACAATAAATCAAGCAATCACGGCGAACGACAAATGCACGCGCAGAAAGGCCGAAGAATCGAGTTTCGAGTCACCTTTGACTCCCGTCGAATATCCCAGTCTTGATCGAGTCAAGAGAACATGGACAACGAAATGGTACTTTGGGATTATCCCGTCGACCATTTTCGCCAAACACGAAATTATCGCCAACCCAACCTAACATAAACCTCATTTGGTTCTCCTCTATACGCGATTTAGGTTAGGTTAGATTAGGTTAGGTTTTACGTATTATTTCAGTAATGAGGTGTAAGGTTAGGTTACGGTGATGATAATTTCGAGTTTGGTAAAAATGGTCGAAGGGTTAATTCCAAAGTACCAACGAGATTTTTTAATATGCTACGCCTTTACCCCTTTTTTTATTTAATTTTTTTAAAGATTGTTCCGTTCACTACAAAGTATCTTTTATTTGCTGTTCTTTTTCAGCAAAATTATCCTTAAAAGTTAGCTGGAAGGTGAAGAAAATAGAGCGAATAGAAATTGAAATTTTAACATCCTAAAATCTCCTCGACATTCGCCAGTGAGCGATGGCTTTGGTCGTTGGGAAATTCTGTCGGAGAGAGTTTATAATCAGTTCGCATTTAATTGAAATTCCAAAAGAATTTTAACAGATTTTATTAACATTTTATCGTGACGCGTGAGGTAATTCGTTCTCGCGCGGTCCTCGGCGAAACCATACGTTCAAAGTGAAATTAGGAGAGAGATCAAATATGTATATTACGTAGCAACGAATTCTTCAAGTTTTTTCTCGATGATGAAATTATAATAATTAACGTTCACGAAACGTGAACGGATCGATAAAGACTCAAAGAATAATTGAATTCATTTGTTTCGTTCGAAATACGTTCGGGTCAGCCATTCTGATTTTGCTCGTGGTCTTTTCTTTGAATGGTACTCAAGAGAAACGAGATTCGAGATATTTTCATTTTGCAAGCCGTTTGCAAAATTATGCCAGTAGACGCGGGACAGTTTAAGCGGAAACGCTTAACCCAGTAGTTTTTCATTTAGAAGCATCCACGTACCATAATTAGATAAAAAGAACAATTGAGCGTGTTTTGCCCCCCTTCTTTGCCGGGGTGAATATAATTCATCTCGCAATTATTAAACTGCGGATGTTCCTGCAAATATAGACTTTTCACGACAAAGTTGATTGCCTGCTGTTTGCTACATTATTTGTGAGAGTTGTTTACGTCGGAACCGGAATTGCATTTTTCATACGACTGATGTGACTGATCAAAGAACTATTTACCTCACTGCATTTTTTCCGCCACTACAGCAGGCATTAATGCCGCTGAAATAAAAAAATTGGTATCGCAACATCTCTGTTTAACGCTAAAATGACTCGATTGATTCAAAATTTCTGACATTTCGTTGAAAAATTGAATATTGGTGATTTTCTATTAAATTATTATAGGAGTCTCTTGATCAATGCTGGTATCGCAATTAAAGTTACATCGATAACAGCTGTATTTTTATATTTCCAAGGAATTAAAAATGAATCGGTTCTATTAATATTAAATTGCATCGGTCTCGCAAACCTGTAAACTCAGAACAGCATTTTCCACGAAATGATGCGGCGGCGGCGGTTTGTATTCGCAAAATTTCAACATGTTTGTGATATCTTGGTTTCCCTAAAAAAAAAATATACAGATATACAATACGCGTGCAATAACAGAAATGGGTTCGTCGACCGCTATTTTGAATAACGACCATCAAGAGATTACCGTGAAAACAATGCTGCCAGAATATTAATGTGAATATACATATATCACCGTAAATGCTTCATACTTGCTGTAAAAACACAACCGGTGAGCACTTATTGCGCAAATATTGTTTTTTTTTTGGCGAACGTATCGCGAAAAGAATAAAGTTCCCACGCTTTATTCATCGGTTAAACTCTGTTTACCGCTGAGGGAAAGTTAAATAAACGTGGCAAAGCTGCGTAACCCACTTTAAAAACGAGTAGCGTGAAAATTCGAACTGCGTTTTAATTGAATTCGGCTTCTTGGTTCTCGTTCTTATGTATCTGTCAAAGTACAGTATAAAATTGTACACTATTGTATAAAGTTGTACGAAGTCGTATTAAATTGTACAGTATTGCACAGAAAGTTGTACAAAGTCCTGCATCACTGTACCGACCTGTGTAAAATTGTACAGTTCGAATACAATATTGTACTGTTTGAAAAGGGAAATCTACAAAATATCAACAGACCGTGCAGGAAGTACAAAATGTGGGAAGCACAACAGCTCAAACCAATGCCTCCCAGTTTCCAGTGTTCGATAAAGAATTCGGGTCTATAGGGGAGCCCTGTAAAGGGTTGAAATAAATAAACCGAAAACTGCGTGGGAGTGAATATGGCATAGAAATGCGCTCGGTGAAATTTATTCTGAAATGTTAATAAACTGGCACTGTTATGCATTTACCCGTCGCGTCGGTACACGCTCGTATTTGGTAGCGGCACGCTATCACTTTTTTCTCTTTTCTTTTGAAATATAGGTTCCGTGGATGTGCGCAACACCTGCTACCTCTAGATATGTTTCACGTACGGATTCCGGAACCAATCTGAAAACCCCATGAATGTTTCGAATACCTCGGCAGCATGCTACTGAACTCTAGACTATGTTCGTGGTTGCGTTACAAGGATAGACGCCGGCCGATATACGAGCCATTCAGTTCGTTGTTCGATTACAACTGTGGGCCGACCTTAACGCAAAACCGTATCGATTTTTATCGAGCTCGTTGGAACTGCATTCTGCTGAATCTTCCTGAAAAGGAGCTAAAATCAAACTTTGCACTCTTGATGAAAATTTGCTTTCTGCGAAGGTTGGGAGGCATACAGGACATTTTCAAGATCACCTTGATTATTTATCGTTAGTGTACGACACCTTCCGCCACAAAATTGTTAACAGAGTTTAACAATGAAATATACCATGAATTAATTAAGAATTAATTATAAACTAATTTAGAATGAATATAAAATAACTTAATTATTCATAAGTGATTATTTGAAAATGCAAAAATTAGATATAGAATAATCTAAGAAAATAACGCAGGTTACAATATGCAACAATATTTCGGAGACTCACGGTGGGCCATTTCTACAAAATAGGTGAAATTGTTTCAGCAATTTTCGTGAAACAGATCCAGAAAAATTTTTCAAAATTTACATAGGAATATACGGGTAATTTTGTTGAGACAGTTTCTTACACATTCTAGTAAATAGGTGACACACCAGAATTAGATCATGCGACTCGAAAATCCGTAAAACCGTTTGTAAATACTGTATAATTAATAAAGAGAGAGAGAGAGAGAGAGAGAGAGAGAGAGAGAGAGAGAGAGAGAGAGAGAGAGAGAGAGAGAGAGAGACATGAATTTTGTCCAAGTTTTTGTGATTCCGGTCCAGCATGTGACGCAACAACCGGATATTGCGTTCGCGGACGGGTTCGCAATGGATGCGTTTCGGCGACACGGTCATTTTAATCTATCCCCCGCTTTTAGATCGCATTTAGAAACGCCTTTATCGCGGCCGTAAAAAATTATTGCCTGCCCCCCCCCCCCCCCCCGGCCCGCGTGAAAGAAGATTTATCTTGTCGCAGTATCGTGCTCCGTTGTAAAAGTTTTTATTATTTAATTCTAATAATGCGTGGAATTAAAGTACGACATCCAGCTCGAGCAAAAGAATTTTATTGTATGCCTGTACGACAGGGCATAAAGTTTCCTTCCGCTATGAAAAATTCACATCGTTACTAGCGGTGATGTGGGGATGCCAGTATAATAAAAAACCGGACAATAATTTCCTAACAAATTTTCATATTTTCCTATGCACGGTGTAACACGAACTTTATCAACATGTAAAACATATGCCATAGCGAGTTTTAGCGCGCCGACCGGATTATTGGACGTGTTGCAATTTTATTTTCGTTTAATACTTAATACGTTCAATTTAGAGACCGTACGCGTGAATATTTGAAACCAGGGGAATTATTAAAGGGTGGGACAACGGTCCAGCCGCGTAGACTGAAATGTTATATGCAAGTTTGAAGCAGTGGCAGAAATTATTATAAAATATTTCGCTGGAAATTCTGTGGTTATTTCATTATTTACATATAGTACATGTACGCAAAACGTTGTCAAATCGGAGACGTGTCGATTCCGTCCTAATCATTTGGAAGACACAATAAACAATCTAAAAACATTCCGAAAATGTCACATAGTTGCAAGGGAAGCTATGAATATTGCGAACAATTTTTACTTCCAGCATCGTATAAATAAATCTGTATAAAATTGTTAAGTTAATTCCTGCTTTCGATAATTCTCTTTAAATTAATTCTCGAATACCGCAGTGAAACTTGACTTTGAGGAATCTGTTCGCGCAAAGGTTCGAGACAAATTGCCATGTAACATTCTTGGATTCCCCTCCATGTACCGTCAAGCGATACGCGTAGCGTCTTTAGTAAATAACTACGCGTACCTTCGTTAAATCAGCGAGGACTTAATTAGAGTTGACTCGAGGATGAGGTGTGGAAGTATATTGATCGATGAATTAAATTTCATCAGGACGAAGCTTCGGATAGGAAGCTTTAATTCATCGACTGGCGGAATTTGTAGACACACTCTGACATGGATCGAGAAGTTGTAAACAAATAGATTGTTCGCGAACTATGCGTTTCCCGTAGAAACAATCTTGAAGTTTCAAGCTACAAATCTGAGAACTTATGAAATCTGTGAAACTGAAACGTGGCCGAATCAAAAGAATGTCCAACTAACTTGTTAGCGTAAGTGGAAACGTGTACTCGCAGCGTAAGAATGTTGTCGTTTCCTTTTACAGATATGTTTCTACCGTGTATTCAGAAAGGCACGAGAAAAACGGGCAAGAAAATTTCACTGCGACCAAAGCGCACAACCGAAATGTGATTACGTCGATACGTTTCCTTTAAATGCTGTTATATCTGAAACTATCCCGTCTCCAGTGGACGATATCGTTCTATTTAAGGCTGGAGAAATCAAATTGGCGGTACGTCTGTAAAAATGGAAGCAGGAAATAGGATCGTCGAACGTAGTATGCGAGTCTCATTTCCTTCGATTGCGAACGGTCCTATATATTTTGCGAAATTACCGGAAATATGAAACGAAACGGGCCGACGGTTATTATTAGCCAGTGCATGGACAAGTTTCCATTAATTTTTTACATTTAATGAAATTTTACGGGTGCCGTTTTACAATTCGTAAAAACCGAATCAGCTCGGCGACCGCTGTTCAAGAAACTAATGAATATTTTAATAATTCACGTTACATGTGCATCGTTCTCGTAAGAGCGTTTCGCAGTGCATGCTGATATTTAATTAAAAGGGCTATCACGTTTTTCGAAATTTGTTGCCCAAGTTATCGAATGTTTTGGTTATCGTGCTCTTCCCGATATCGAACGGATCGTACACGTTTATTCGATTGTAGATGCTTTAAAATGCGAAATGTCCAGGGCCGAATTAAGCCTGGTAGTAGAAGTAGCAAATGCTACGGGCCTCGAGTTCGGAACAGGAAATGTTTAGTTTGTAAAATTGTGTAACAGCCCTGGCTACCGTTAAAATTCGGTAACACTTGCTACAGGCCCCGAGCTGGCTTAATTCGGCCCTGGAAATATCTAAATGTACTGGACGAAATATTTTCACCACTTTAGAATTTAATAGAATCATAATAGAATCGGCCGTGTTTCAGGATCATTTTTTTTTTGTTTTGTTTAACTCGGTCACGAAGAAATAGTAGAACTACACGATCTACAAAACAGCATGGACACAGGGGTTTTTCTTATATCGAGTCCTTACTGTATGCATGTAATTTAAGAGCACAGTAACGAGAGAGAATTATTAATAATAGAAAAGTATTAAGATTTGAGGAACGTTTCGTCGCCGTGGAGCAAAAAAGCAGCGAGAAGATATCAAAGTCGTGGGGAATTGTGCTCGGCTGGCCTAAATTCCGTTGTCGATTGTGCACGAGTGACTTCATTATGCGGGAACTTGGGAGAAACGACTTCTGGCAGATTTATTTCGCAAGATAGAAATGTACTTGTATAGATTAACGCTCGTTTGACTGTACATGGCTGACAGTAGACCGTTCGAGAATCTAGATTGAGAATGCAAATAAAGGGGTGGAAAGGTTCGCGATACGAGGAGGAACGGGTGGAGATTTCAGCAGGATCCAAGTTTCGTAAACGATGCTACTTACCTGATAAATCGGGGGTGAAAGTTTTATCCTTGATAGTGGCACCCAGTTTGTTAACTGCGATCGTCTACCGAGGGAACATCGACCGACCAGCGAAAAAATCATGAGCCTTCGCGATACCGGAGAAACTTTCACTTGCAAACTTCTCCAAAAACTATCGGCAATGAATTATTTTTTACTCTCTGCTCTCGAAACGGAATATCTCGAATATACTCCGCGCATGTTCCGATATTAAGACGAGCTTACGCACAAATCTACCTTTTTCTTAAGCTAATTCCTCCTTCCAAATGGAGGGTAAACTTTATGCAAATCCATGTTTTCGCGGAACAAATTTAACCCGGCAGATTATAACTTAACAATCCCCTCTTAAGTTAACCAATAATTCTTTCGGTTTATTATGTCGCTGGTCGCTGTATTTGTATAAACTGTACATTCACAATCTTCCGAGGCTGTATCAATTATTTTCATCGTGAAAGTTGGAGCCTTTCGGAGAAGGAACACGCGATTCTCTCGATGAAAATCTTGACATTGAAGCGTAAGTAGCTAACTTCTGAAATGTGCGATCGAGACTTCCTGTTCTTTAAGAAGCGTTAAGAAACTGGAACAAAATGGAGGGTGAGCATAAAATATGCTGAAAGTAGATTAATTTTTCAATTTCATCGTCTCGAAGTTGGCTGGTTATTAATTTCTTGCTCTTGTCGATGTACCTCTCCAACACAAATCTTTCGCTAAGATCGTTATGCAGGAAATTATTAAACGAACAAATATATTTTGACTCGTCCGCTGCTCGCTACGATCGATGTAGAAAGATTCGATTTTGAATAACATATCGTGGTTCAACGAATGAGTAGGATATCAACTTAGATGAAAGTTAATTTCAGAATCCTTCAAGCATCGAAATACCGCCGATAGATAAGCATAATAAATTTTACGGAACCCATGGAAATTATTGACACAAATTTTACCGAAACCAGATTTGACCGACAACGATTTTGACAGACGACGAATTTGACCGTCAACAAATCTGAAATCGTTGTCGATTAAATTCGCCGTCGATGAAACCTGTGTCGGGGAAATTTGTGTCGGTGATTTCCATGGTTCCCTAAAATTCAAACGCCTTTAAGAAACGACCACGGTACATCACAGATTACTGGCAAATACGGAAAATATGGTAATTCCTAAGCGATAATCCTTTATATTAATTTCTGTAGATTTCAGTGTGTTGCTGATACTTAGAGGTTTTTATATGTAATAAACGATTTTGACCGGCAACGAATCTAAAATCGTTGTTGATCAGATTCGCCGTTGGTCAAATTCGTTGTCGATCAAAATCGTTTTCGATTAAACTCGTTGTCGGCGAAAACCGTGTCGGGGAAATTTGTGTCGGTAATTTCCATGGGACCCAAATTTTTCGTCGGTTTCACCGAGCAGTAAAAAGGTCCGTGTTCGATGGCTCGCATAATTACGGTCCTTGTCAAGTGAACGCGCGAGATAACCGTGTCGGTATAACTAATACCCGAACGTTGCCCGACAACACCCGGGATTTGTGGGACTTTGGCTAAATTCAGTCAATGTCGACCGGAGTTGGAAACGATATGAAAGGTATTTATCATCTGGATGTCTTATGCATAACGGACTTAACTCTCATGTGCACCCGCACGTAAATCTCAAAGCCATTAATTAGACATCTATGTTGCAGCAACCCTTGTAATTAGATGCAGTTAATAGTTAGCCGGTGAGCTCACGATGAATCTTGGACTGGAAGCGGAACTCGGGTATTCCTCGGGAAACGCTTAACAATGCGTGTATAGCTATATTTATCGTCGGGACGAGCTGCGCACCGTCGGCCGCGTTACATTTCATCGGTTGTTATTAACATCAGTCGACCAAAACAGATCCTCGAGGATTTTCATAATTTCAAACCACTTCGGAAACGCCTGACGTGCTTTTCTCGAAGATCTGAAAAATTCATGACCGTTCATTTTACACTCGCACGGAATTTCATTTCATCACAGAATTCATCTCTGTATTTTAACCGGGTTTCGTTCTTTTTAACCCTCATCCGTCTCTCATTTCACGAACTGAATCTCTCCCTGGGTGTCAAATTAGCACAGTGACACAAAATAAGAAGAATTCGAATGTTTTTTTAGTCAAATTGATCGGTTAACATTTACATCTTAGGTTTCTCTGTTGTGTTCCGCAAATTGACTTTTGTTAATGGAGTTCGCCGAAGCCGACAGCGATCAACTGTTATTCTCTTCGTTTATGATGTCAATAAATTAGAAATGGGAACGAGTACACAGGAAATATTAAATTTAAAGCTTTCTGCCGTAATATCAAACTGTTAATACTAGTATAACTGCACGCTTAGGACTATAAACATCAATAGTGGTTGGAATAATTATGAAATATAACAGTGTCTCTCAACTATCTTGGATCAAAAAACACATTTTAAATTTAACACGATTTCCGCAACACATAATTGTCGAAACAAAAATCTTTAATTAAACGGAACCTTCCCAAGTGACCTGAATTGTTATATTATTGCTACCAAATTTTTGGGTGTCACCAAAAATGATATACTCCCTTGAAAGGGGTGGTTCTTGAAAAATTAGAATAGGTTTAGACGACCGATATGAAATTTATAGAAACCGGAAGCAGGTCGTCGGCGTTCTAATTACGTTACTTACTTCACCGTCGTTTTGCCTTCACAAGAACTGGGTTCAGTAATCGTAAGCATAACCGGAGAGCTCGTAGCGTCGTCGTGCCGGTAATAAAAAGATCTTCCTTCACAGTGTAACTGCAATTTCGAGAGATACGTTGTCACTTCACAAAAGGCGACGCGGTGTTCTATCTGAAACATGCAGAAAGACGTGGCTTTATTCCTTTTTTCCCTCCTCCGTAACAAAACGACAGGAAAACCGGTCGTTTTAAAGATAACAGTCACTTTGAGCCGAGAGCTAAGCCGGGAAAGGCGAGTCTGAATGCGATGAAATCGCGGGAACTAAGTTGTCATGGGTCTTTAGGGCATTTCCATTTTTCATGCTACAATGCTGCGACCGTGATGATAAACTGTCATCGAATTACGGAACGATAATTCCTACTTGAGAACAGTGATATACCTCGAGGCGCACAAAGCGAGAAATAGATAAATGAATCTATTCAAACGCTTTGACGACTTGAAAAACTGTCGAATAATTTTTAAAATGGATAAACATATCTAGAAACATTGGCAATGTTAAACCTGTGAATTGAGAAATTAAACTTTTGGGTACAACCATTATTGTATAAACTATACTCCTACGAAACTATACGGAATAAGAGAGAACTGTTTTAATTCCACTTTATAAAGATGTTTCTCTGAGTAATTACCAAGTAAAACTTATTTTTCAGGAACGACGGACAGGCGCGTTTCAAAGTAATTTTCTTATAAAAATACAAATAGGGAAAATCAAGGGACGCTGCGAAGGTAAAAAGTTAAAACTTAAAAAAAAAATCTGGATCCCGAAGGAGGGTAGATGGACATGCGAAAAATAATTTAGTTTAGAGTATGATGCATAACGCGACGCGTTAAGTACACGTCGGTAAAAATTTTCAGAGCAGCACACGACCGACATGTGTCGCGGGAACTATAACTTGTGACACCGATATTTCTAGAAAGTCTGTTTTAATTAAACACTCGTATCAACGCGTACAATCGTTTCTCGAAAAATAACATGCGAATTATGAAACAGTCTGTTTACGAATCTCCCTGGAGTACCTCTCGGCTGTAGCGAAAAGTTCAAACAAATAGATAAAATTTTAGTGCGCGCTGCCAATCATTCGCGAACTACCTGTAACGGGTGAAAAACTGAACGCCTGTAAAAAGATAACAAAAGAACGCGCAGGTTTCCGTTTTTATCTGTACAGATGTCGCATTACCACAAAAAATAAAAAAAAAATCAAATACTGAAAGATGCTCCAACCCCGATCCGTTCGCATTATTTATACTATATGTGGACGTATATTTTTCTAATATTCTCTAATATTATTAATAATCTATGCAGGTTTATGAAACACAAGAAAACAATCTCCACGCGTTACTAAACAGAAATAATCAGCGACTCGTATTTATTTTGAAAATATGTAAAACGTTGCGACGCGTTCGCGCATTAAAACAATGGTATCCTGTTCGCGGCGTTTTCATTTTTTGGACGGCCTCGGGTAATTCGAATTTGAATTCTCTGAATTTTGAAAGTCTCGCCGTTGATCCGGAAGCTTCGTAGAAAATGGCTCGGTCCGCGGCAATTTGTAAATAGAAGTTTAATTATACAGACGTTTCAAGTATGCAAAGCAAATCAGAAACACCCGGGCCGGGCAACTGTAACCGAACTTGAACTGTCCCTATCTTCTAACGAACACGCTCACACGCAGCCAGCCATGCGCGTAGTTTGCTTTCGCATATTCACATACAAATACGTATAAATTTGTATTCCGGCGAACGGTCATGTTCCACATGCATAGATGCATCTACGCGTGTTTACGGGCTCGCAGAAAAATAAATAAATATAACCTTTGGCTGTGCATTTATTGTTTCCCTCGCTTTCCGTCAATCCACGATGAAATGTTTCAAATCTGCAAAAATCGTAATCGTACCTACGAGATGTGTTCCGAGCGTAACAATTCCGGGATAGCACAAATTAAATTTCGTATGTATTATATGAAATTCATTTAAAGAAAACTCTGCGCGCAGATTACAATGTGTCGATTTGTGGTTTTGAATGAACGCACGCGAGGAAATCTCGATTGCTTCGATTCGATTCACGAGGGATTTTGACCGGCGCGATCCCTGTTTGTCGGGTGTTCTGACCGTTGGACAACGAACTACCGTGACGCTAACTTTGCAAGTGTTGAGAGCGATTAACAAGTCAAGACGTTAAAGTGTAAAAATCAACTGAGCGGCTTCGACTTCTAGTCCTAGAGCGATGCTCGTTGGATTCTCGAAATATGAAAGAAGATGCGTTGATTGGTTCCTGCAGAAAGTTGCATTTCCCAATCAGTACGCACTTTGATGTTTAGGACCTCCTTCTCGCAGTTCTGAATGAGGCCCTGCGAAGGAGAAATGGGGTGAGATTTTACTCTGTGGACGACGCGTCGGTCCCAGGTAATTCGAGACCCAGCGTAACGGTTGAAGACGTCCTTCGAAGGGATTAGATTTATGATACCTTGTAAACTCGAAAGTGCAGAAAAAACTAAACGTTGAAACAGATGTCTCTACAGATGTCTCGACTGGTCGCTAAATGACCTTAGTTTGTGTAATTCTCGAGGAGGCTATTTAGGCACTTTTGCATCATAAATCTTGTCCAAAGGAAGTCTACGAATTCTGTTCCATATGCGACGGAACAAGTATATTTGCGAAATGTAAATTATATTTGGGTTTTCGATCGGTTTCATTCTCATTTCGCTCGTCAAGGGTTAAGGAAGACAAATTTTTGGGATATTAACGTTAATCACCGGGGCATTGTAGTAACATTTCTTTCCTGAGGTGATACATTTTTTTCCGGGGATGATCCGCGCAGAGCATCGTCTCCGGGCACGCGTCATCTATCATTTGTTTAATTTAACGAAAGAAGTTGAGAATAGAGGGCATTCATTACTTCGCATCGTTTTATAAATGAGCGAAATCGCGGAGGTTTCTATGCGGGTGGAAGAAATAGCGGGAGATAGATAGGATCCGAATGGATTTTCATGGGGGTGGGGTTGCAGCAGTCCGGGGTAGAGGGGGTGGGGGCAGGGGAACACCGCACGCCATTTCAAGCAGTTCTCACAATGGAGAATGCATTTATTCCGTGGACCCATTTTTATTGTCTCGCAAGAGGAGTTGGGTGGGAAAACTTTGATAATATCTAGGAGCAAGTTCAGCGGTTCACCGACCAGAAGGAATAGGTCCCTCTCGGCAGGTTTCGACAGTCTTAATTATATCGGTCAGGGAACGTAAAATATAATCAGTATGAAATAGAACATGTTTTCTTATCAATCGTAAGATAAAGCAACGTTGCATATATTTCAATCAGGAATTTCTAAAATAATAATCTATATAATAGTCATACAATAATCTTCACGAAGCAATATTGTCATAATGCACATTATTGGAAATTTTCGCTCGCAATTTGGTATCATCGATAAATTATGTCACGTAACGAGAGCTCTGCAAAAACTTAATCAATTGTCCCGGCAGAATTACAAAAATATCAATTAAGAATTTCTAAAAACCTTATAATAATCTTGATGAAACAATATTGACACAGTGCACATTGTTGGAGATATTCGCTCGCAATTTTATATCATCGATAAATTATTTCACGTCTCGAGAACTCTACAAAAACTTAATCAATTGTCCCTGCAAAATTACAAAAATATATCGACGTATTGATAACTCGTTTACCGCATAAATAACTCGCACGTCATTTGTTTACAATACCCTACACATTTCGTCCGAATAGTTTATCTCGACTGAGCGTTGTCGCTTATAAATCATTTGCAAATCCTGGTAGAAAGATTAATGTACCGTTGCATATTGTTTAACTCGATAAATGCAAGCATCCCTTTAGTTTTCGGAACATCTCGGTTAGTTTTCAAGCATCCCTTTAGTTTTCGGAACCCGCGTAGCCGGCTATCTCATAAGTCAGAGCTCTATTGTATATATGTACAAGAATAAAGATTATCTGTATATTAGGAAAAAATATTCTATTTCTAATCTTTCTATTATATAAAATAGTTTTGTGGTTTCTGTCGCCCTAAAATGCCGAGCGGGTTGCCTACCAAAGGGGAACCGAAAATTGAGAAGCGGGTTGCCTACTGAAAGGGACCGAAAATTGCGCGCGAAAGAAAGGGAGAGAAAAAAATCTGTTTCATGAGAAAAAACATTTTGTTTTTTTTAATATGAAATAAATATTATCTGTATATTAGGGAAACATATTCTAGTTCTAATATGAAACAAAGATTCATTTAATATTTAGGAAAAAAATATTTTCCTCGTAACATGAAATAGATATTTCCTGTATATTTGAAAAGAAATATTTGTTACTTAGTATAAAATAAATATTGTATGTATATTTGAATATTAAAAAAAGATTGAATCTCTTTTTAATATTATATAAATGCGTATACACAATATTTTGTGCTATTAGGGCTGTATCTTGGTTTCCACACTGCTCGGCCGTAGCGTCTATAGCTTTTTTGTTGACCCGGCTCATTAAAAAAGTTTCCTAATACATAGCTGAACTCTTGGAAGTTTTACGGTCCCAAAGCCGAGTAAGTAATTATTGTCGTAACGACGCGTATAGCTCTAACGCGCGCGCGATCATAAAAACATCGATCGTTGCCTATTGAAAAATTACTTCTGCACAGTTTGGCGAAGCGAATGCGTATTTTGTTTCGGCAACATTTTAGATCGATAAGACGGTCTGCGTGAAGAATCAGCGTTGAACATTCATTTGGCACGCGTGTTCATTTCAATGTTGTTTGACAATTGCGCCGGCTCATTATTCATTGTTCCTAGCGACATCAACGTCATTGGACATTGACGGTGACATCCTATTATTGGTTGCATACAATGATTCAGTGTGTCTCACCAATTAATAATTGGATGATGGGTCGGTCAGAAGGAAATAATGACGTAATACTATAATAACTGAAAATAGAATATGGTTGTAGTTAAGGTTTGTCGGTTTTTAAAAACCGGGTTTGAAAACCGGTTTAAAAAAAAAAAATTATTTAATTCGAAAACCGGTTGACTGCGATGTTGAAAAAAGGGACGAAGAAGAAAATCAAGACATATCTATGATGAAAAATGCTATGGAAATAGCAATGAATAAATATCTGCGCGAACCTGAAGAAGTGACTTCCTTTAATTCTGAAACATTAAAGAAGTTATTTTTGGTCTTGGAGACTAGGAATAGAAGAACAAAAAATTTCGATTTATTATTTAATGCTTTGAAGACAATTAAGACCAGTACATTAGCAAGTGAGCAAGTTTTCTCTATTTCTGGTAATTTTGTGTCGAAAATAAGGACACGACTACTTAGTAAGCAATAAATCCATTCATGTTCCTTGCTTTTTCAAGTCATATTTTATTAAACAAAGAAAGAAGTAAAATAATAATTTACATAAATATAAAACATTTGTTAATTTCTGTAATTTTTTAAGAGTATTACTTTGCTCATCTTTTAATTTAATAATCTCATTATGTGCGTATATGTACCTTATGTTTTCCTTCTTTGTACATTCTTTGACAATGTAAATTCCTCGTGAAATATTGATTAAAACCTGCGACGTTCGTTTTTGTTGTTGTATTGAGATATGATTCAAAAAGCACTTTTCGTTTATCCCGAATTTTCCATTTTTCCGGGCAACTTTATCAATTTTTCTTTCCCTGAAACTTTATGTCGAGTATTACGAACATTTTATAAAAAAAGCATTAGCCAAATCGGTCCAGCCGTTCTCAACTGATGCGCCTTTTTGCATTTGATTTTTATTTATATAGATAGATAAAAAAATTGAAAACTTCTATTTTAAGTTGTAAATATGTCTTGTTTTTTATCTGTAAAAATTCGAAAGCGGTTTAAACTGGTTTCATGGAAAAGTTAAAAACCGAAAACCGGTTTTTTAAAAAGTCGATTTTTGTATAAACCCTAGTTATGGTCAGATACGGAAGTAACATAAAGCAATTTCTTAACGGTTTCGGTATTTGTTCTTAATAAAAAACAAGGATGAATAAATAAAATCGAGAAGATTTTATATGGCAATAACTTATTGAACAAAACAGGCTCTCTTTCATGATTATAAAAATCATTAAAACTGTATAAGGACGAAACATTCCATAAGTATTATGTGTTACAGCCTTCTGTCGTTGAACCTATTGTATTATATCGGATACAAATAATTTGAATTTTCTTCCATGACAAACAAACGAATGAAAACCGTCGCTATTGAAACATATTCGAATCATCGATGAGGATCGCAAGAATCTGATGTATGCCTTGAACGACATTTTTTATTTGTCTCCGTGTGTGTGTGTAACTGAATGCGAGTTTTCCATGTATCCTGCAATAAAATACCATGAAACATTATTTCACGATAATACTACGAGAACTGGAATTCTTTGTTGCTGATCACAATTCCACATAAACATGCAAACAATGAAACACTCCACTGTAAAAGAAGATAAAAATGTTGTTAACGCGATTTCGTTCGTCTACGAAAAAAGAAGATTTGCGTGAAACGCGTATTAATGGGTCGGAAGTAAGCATGAACATTCCCATTCACCGATAACAGTAATTCCGCATGTCTCAGCGGCACAATTAACAAACAATGCTCCGAATTTGTGCGCCACTTTGATCGAGTACTTACAATTCCCAACTATTCGAAGTAACAGACGTCACTTCGCTAAAGTTGCGATATAAGCATATCAGTTAATCCGAGTTTCACTACTGCCTCGAACTTAGTCGAGAGACTATTATGCCACGCATTATTTTAATTACATACTCGCATCTTAAGCGCAATACACATATAATGTCGTTATCCATATACATACCATCCCTGTTACGACTGGATAAATTCCGACGACCTATTTCGAGAAATTTCGATAATTATATTTCCCTGCAATATAAAATTAATTTAAAATAAAGTATAGACAAATATAGATAAATATAGATAAGGAATTTAAAATATAGAATGATTTACAAAAGAGGTTACTCAATCGTAACACGCCGATTTAAATGAAATTTTACTACGATATGGAACTCAAAAAAATATTTGACACGTATTTTTTTATAGCGGCTGAGATAAATATGGAAGGGCTGAAAATAGCTTTCGAAGTTGGGGTGAAAAATCCTATTTTAGTGTATATCTCCGAAAGTATTAGGCCTAGACAAAAATTTCAATGCCAAATCTTTTCGTGTAACTTAAAAAAAAATAGTAATTTGTATATATATATATATAACAATAAACATTCATATAAATGTGTGAAACAAATATTATTTTTAATAATAACAAATTATTTGAGCAACAAAACCATAAGTTTCTATATCAATCCCTCCTCTTAAACTAAGAAAGTTAAATCGTCTGCCAGAGCAGTGCTGACTGAAAATAAATTGTCGTTCAAGGGGTTAATATATTGACATTTTTATATGCTTTAATCTTTCTCCTATTTCAAATTGCGTCAGCACGTTTTCGTCATGTATGCGATAAAATCCGCAGTCTAGTAATAAGAATCGGAAACGATACCATATCTGCACAAAACACGAAATTACTTTTCGCAAAAACCCAATAATTGGATTATACGACGTTAAAGGAATTCTGAAAGAGAGGAAGCACTTCGTACCGCAAAGGGGTTGAATAGATTGAAAATCTCCGAAAATCCGAAAAAATTCATATTTCGGTTATGAAGAAGAGTGGATCGAAACAAACTGGCAAAAACCGTCGTTGATTAAAAAGCTTTGGGAAAAAGGTGTTTCGAAAAAAACCGGGGGTTGTCCGTCTTGCTCCTTTCGCAGGTAGAAAGTATTAACGAGCTGGGCCCGGCCGCGCCAGCCGAGTTTACCTGCGTGACACAGAAAAGCGATACGGTACAACGCCGCATGTAAATCAAACTCCTAACTCGATGGCTGTACATATCACGGGGGCGTTTCACGCGCTCGCACACAGCTCCAGCCTTCCGATCGTGAACACGGGGTGCGGTCAGCACACTTGTTTAATGCGCAAAAGGCAAAATGCACTCGGGAGAAGGATTCCCATTATATCGGTTTGGTCGAGCTGGTTCCGTTCTATCGCGGTTTTACTGTACAATGCGGTCTAAATCGACAGGAAAAGCATGATATGTGTAAAGCACGGTCACGTGTGCCGAACGACTTGAATACGTGTGATTCGGCCGTGGTGTACGCAACCGGTAATATGCATTTCGTTTGCAGGAAGGGGGAAAGCGCGCGCGCGCGAGAGAGAGAGGGAGAGTAACAGAGAGTTAATGGCTAGACAGTGAATACGACTGGTTTATTTATTTAGTTTAAATTGAACTGCTCTACTTTTTTATGAGCCAACAAGAATCTTAAAGAAAATGTTTGATCTTGTAGCTGGTGGACTATAACTGAAACACGGAGACAAAGAGAATGTTGTAACGTGGACGTAAATATCAATTGTCCCGTTGTCCAATTGCTACTAATAATTTATTTAATTTCGACCTCGCGGCCGAGAAATTGGATTTGGTTTTACAGATCTACTATCTCACTCATCCATATCCTCCATCCATATCCTGTGCCATTTGTTAATCTAATTAAGTTTAAAATAACCTAATCTTATCTCATCTATAACAGACAACATTATATTGTATAGGTTTGGTATGCTCTTTTGTATATTCATTTCTTTTCTCTTTTTCTCCTCAACTTCTCCAACCACTCTTCAATACTTCTATCTTTTTTACCGCTCACTACATCCTAGAACCTAATCATTTTTGTCATTATCCTGCATTCTCCTATTACATGTCTAGAATTCCATGCTGTCCTATTACTACTAATGGCACACGTAATTTTTTCACCAAGTGTCACAAAATAGGGGGCGGGACATGAAACATGTTAAAAGAATGTTTTTAGCTTTATAGCTGGAGGACTATACCTGGGATACCACACTACCAGACAGACATAAAAGGAGCAACAAAGAGAAAGAGAGGAAGAGAGAGAGAGAGAGAGAGAGAGAGAGAGAGAGAGAGAGAGAGAGAAAGATCGTGTAACAGAGGTTGAACCAGGGCTCCGTTCGGGGATGCTGTTGAAGGGCCGCTCTGTATAAGCGAAGATGCCAGGCGGACGAAAACGAGAGGTTGAGGAGTCCGTAGACGGTACAAGTATCTCTGCGGCTTAGTTTAGAAGGCAGTTTCACCTCTGTTTATACATGTGCGGTCGCTAACAGTTACAGAAGTGGATTCTCGCCACTCATGCGGCTCCTTTGTGCTGCTTCACTGTGTTACCGGCTGAGAGCGCTCAAGTTTCTCTTTGCATCCATCTAGCTACCTGTTATTGCAAGAAAGTCGGGCGAGGATAGGGAGTCTGCGAGCTACCAGAAAACCCTGTGTCATCTTTATCGCGGTTTATTGGGGCGAAAAGGCTGGCGATTCGTCAAACTTCGCAGTTTGAGGTCTGATGCTTTACAGTCAAATTCTATATTAAGGTGGTAATCTCGTTTCTAGGATTGCAAGGGTAAGGGACGCGTCTTCTCGTTTCTCAATAATGCGTGTGATGGGGTTTTTCAGTAGTCAAAAGCGCTAGATAAAAGATTTTTACGTTTACACTCCGGGACAAAATGATAGCACACTTTCAAATTCGCGTAATATTTATTTATTTAACACTACAACTAAGGTTTTGTTTTTACACATTCTTGCGAAATACCTCTATAAAGAGACACAAATGAAATTGAATTGAATTTCACCAGTGTATACAATTTTATTTAAAAATACATTCTTTAAGAAAATATGATGGTACAAAATGGTACGTTTAACTTAAAATTATGTTTAACAATAACTCAAAGAATGATATTTATTGCTTAATATTCTGTGGCTTCTCCTTTGCATTTAATAAGAGCCATCATTCTCTTTGGCAAGAGATTTTAAAGAGAATGATAGCTCTTATTTTCTTAAAATATCATATTTTCTTAAAAAAATGTTTTTTGCAAGAATGTGTAAAAACAAAACCTTGGTTGCAGTGTTAAATAAATAAATATTACCTGAATTTTAAAGTGTGGTTGCTTTTTGTCCCGGTGCGTAAAAACAGAATGTATTGTGATTTTACTTTAACTCGAAAAATTTGGCTCGACTATTTGCCTAAAGCCCCACAGTCTTGTCACAACGGATAGGGGGGTGTTAGGTTAACAGAAAATGTGGCCAAGGCCTGCCGGTAGCATGCTCCAACCCTGCCCCGCAGTTGAGAGAAACTGTTCGAAAGAAAACTTGCTTCCCTCGCAACACACGGAGGTCACTCGGCAACAATGTCGAAGAACATTGCGTTCGGACAGTGTCAATCCTCCCCAACTCGATTATACTTTCTTTCAGTAGGACCCCTGCACGCCGGCATTGTGAGCAAACATCCCCAGCAAGAATTCCTATCGTGTCTCTTCCAACAACTACATAACTTCTTTCGTCCTGTTCTGGCTCTTCGTCCACGATCCTATCGCTTAACATTGAATTTTTTCTTGCTCCCTGAATACTCACGTCGACGACACAGTGTTCGTAAGCCTTCGGCACTTTTCTATCGACCCTTCTACTCGGCATCCTCGTCTTATCCTTAGCCGGGATGCGCAGGGTAACTACCTCGGCGTTCCTTTTTTTTCAAGTAATCCTATTCGGTTCGACGTTAGAACTTTCGGTGGCTGTACACGAGTAAACCACTTATCTTCCTAGGCTTTAAGTCTTCGCGTTTAAGTTTCGAGCTTATAAGAATGCGGGTGCGAATATTTATTAACGGAGCGTATTTTACAGACAGCGTTAAATGTAGTCGTTATGTCGAAACTTGGTTTTTAGAAGATCCAAATTGATTTATTTATAATTGTCGTTTCGGCTGTTTAGGGTATCGTTATCGTCGGCGCATGTCGGAGAATAAATTCGGCTTGTTTAAAAATTGATTCCACGGTGTACTGTATCATGAATATTCCGAAAGTCCGGTGGAGATTTTATGAACACGTCGCTACGCTCTGACAATTTTACAATTTGTTCTGGGATTTGTTGTTTAAGTACGGCCCGGGTTTATCGATACTGCGAATGTAATCTAGGCGTATTTATTCCGAGTAAATTGATCGCGGCCAGAAATTATGGGAATGTATAATTTTGAAGTGGAAACTGTCGGAAACATTATCGGCGGTATAAAGCGGATTTTTTGCCGTGTTTAATAATGTCGTATCGATCGGATATTTATAAATATATATATACATATATATATATTTTTTTTTTTCACTAAATTGCATCACCGTTCGCCAAAAGCATGAAAATTGCGTTTTATTGATAGAACGTTTATACGTATACAAACATTATTCTGCATCCGAGTGCGCGCTCGCCCGAACTGGCACGCTCTCGCGACACGACTTGAATTTAATTCCGGCGTTTATCAACAACTCGGTTTAACGGAAAGGAGCTTGAACTTCCGAATAGAATGTCGTATACCATTTTGCCATGACACTTGTTCGCACTACCGTCAACGGGGATATCAAAAGTCACCTCGGAACGTTGACTTTCAAGAAATTGATTTCGCTGCCGCTCCACATACTGCTGCAAAAAAAAGAGAGCGTTCCACGAAGACCGAATTGACGTAATCTATCCGGGAGAAATTATTTTCCAGACTTGTCGTGAACGTACCACACCATTATTTCTATCGTAATTGCACGGGGTTCACGGATGTTGAAAATATTTACCGAGAACATTCATGTGTAATGGTCTGATAATATTATAAATGAAATAAACATCAACTTCTCGATGCTATTCGCGATTGATTGCTATCATCGTATTACAATGTTACGAAACGAGATATTAGCGTAACAAAATTTACTCGAATTAATAACAAATTTCAATAAAAACATACGCTTCGCCGTGCTTATTTATGATTAATTATCGAACGTTACGATCGTCATATTCTAATGTATATGAAACGAGAAATTAATTTAAGGGTATTTATTGCGAGTCTATACATGGAAGTGAGAACATCGAAAAAACTAGTAAAACTTCTAGAAATATGTGTGTGGAACGTGTGGAGAAGATGATACAGTGTTTGGGCTCGATAAAAAGCAGCGCAGCAGCGGAGCGAGATGCACGAGCCATAAAGTAAGCACTTTTCGCGCGCGATTGATGAATTTCAATATTTTTCATGAATCCGATGCAAAGATGTTTCTCGATAAGTCCGACGAAGCGCAATATTGGATGTCAAACCTTTGAACTGTCACTGACGAAATTGACGTTAAAAAGAATATTATCCTGTAGTCGATATAATCACCAGAACGCCGCATATAAATCATAATATTTTTCACGCGAATCCCTTTCTAGTTTAAAACATTGAACGACGAACTTTTCTCGAAAATAGTTCCATGAAAAATTCTCTAATAATATTTAACACAATCTTGATAGCTATCCGAAGTCAACTAATTCTGTAGCGTGTACAGTTTGACCCGTACAAAGAAATACGTCCTCCTGTGTCCAGGAAGGGGGTGAATTTTTATAAATTGTTCTACCTTTTCAACCATTTTAAATATCCTCGTCTGCTATCAACAAGTTTTTTTAATTTATGGTAATTTCTTTGGGAGAAAATCGCTGGATGTGATACATTCTCGTAATTTGGATAAACTACCGTAAAATAGTGGGTTCCGGTGTAACCGTAAATGTTAATGACACAAAAACTGTCGAACAAGAAAGAACGCTCATTAATGTGCAGTAGACGGTCATCGTTGAGTTTTTACTTTACCGGATTATTTCCGCGTTTCTTTTACATTAAAGGTTTTCAACACTTTCCAGTAGATAAGTTTCTATTTCTGTACAATATTCCACAAGGGAAAGGTTTGAAAGAAACTGTGCAGAGTGCACCGAATTAGAGCCCCTTTCATTTATTGTGAGCAAGGCGACATTTCGCGCCCACAGTCGTTACTTTTCAGTTCGCGCACATAACAGATTATTTTCAATGCACGCAGCCGCTTGTTCCGCGCGCATAATATTATCACCGTGAAAGGGTAAAAAGCGGTGTATTTATTTTGCCAAATTAGAAGATAGTATCGTGGCCGTAATACTGTTCCAATATTAGTATATCGGTCCGGCGCGGCGCGTCGCGGCGGCACCAATTCGTATTATTTTTAATAAAGCTCGACAAGTATAGCGCGCTTACCGGACAAAATTATTTCTCGTCACGATTACTCGTTATTTCGGAACATTTTCTCGTGTGTGGAGCAACATTTAACGAAAATTCGATTGGTATATTTATTTTGCGCATTCGACGATTAATTTATAATATATTTGCGGGATGCAAATATAGAACACGTCGAGGAATTTCGATCGAAAAAGCGTAAAACGCTTGATGAGGATGATGGGATTCATTATTAATATCTTATCGAGAATTAAACGTTCATTATGCGTTATAATAGAACGTGTTCTCGACGGTAAATAGGTTTGGTAACGATTGGACGTTCTCGTTTGACAGCGTTTATTGGGTTGTCACCGTTTATGTCAATTTCACACATTCTTCTCTCGCGCGTTGCAGGTTGCAGGGGAAATTGTCCGTTGCGCACATCGTTTTGCCATTTATGAATGTTCGATTCCGACCAGGCATGCCCGCGTAGATACTCGCTTGCGTCGCGCTGGATTTATTGTTATATTGAGCTCCCTTCCGGTGTCTGGCCGTCCTTCGGACAGTAAAAGAAAGCAAATCCTCGGGCTTTTGCGCGTAAAACATTCTAGGATTAAGCTGATGGCATTAGAAGAGAAAATAGTTAGTTTTTGTTGATTTGAAAGTTCATTTTGTTCAGCTAAAAAGACCATTTTGCACATTGTGCGACGACCGTGTCGCGCATTTTTGTTGACCAATATACCGTTATATTAAAAAGGACGAGAGTCACTTTTATCACACGACATCTCTCATGAACACAAAAAAATCCTTAAGAACTAAGCGCGACACTTAAATAGGTTGCAATGAACGCTTGTCGGAAATACGCGTAAAGTAGAAATGTGTTTGCGAAACGTGAATCTAGGGAAAAACGGATGCTGGGATAACGCGGCTGACACATTTTCGGCCCCCGGGTCTCGGGAGCAATAAAATCCTGTGGGATGTCTACATACTGAAGTCTTGGTACTGAATGGATACAGCTGCGTTCAAAACGGTCTTTACTCAGCCGTCTTCGATTTACCGACGAACCCCCATTGCCCTTGGGTTTAGTCGGTCAACGCTTCTTATTCGTTTGCCACTCGGTGTTTGCGACTTTCTTCGGCCAGAGAGCCTGAAATTAGAAAAAGATTACGTCAGATTTATTCCTTCTTTTTTTGTTAAAGTTATTATTGTTATTATTCTTGTTATTGTTATTATTCAATTGTACCTTGGGTAACCAGAAATCTGTTGAATCGTGGATGAAAGAGATTAGACAGAATTTTATAATAATAATATATTTAATATTTAATAAGGGTATATAAATACGAATACTCTCTCATTAGATTTAACACTATCTCGAGATATCGGCTCGTACCAATATTTCAAAGACTCGTAGCGTATTGATAACTCTCTTTCCTGCCACGCAACGCATGCAGATCTCGTGGTGGCGTTATGTCAAATTTTTTATTTACCTGCAGCGCAAAGGCGCGAATTATTAGAAAATATACGAATTATCGCTTGAAAATGTATATCCCAACATAGTCACAGCTTTGAGAATATTTAATCATAATCTTATTAAATCATATCTGCTCTCCTCTTTGGGTCAAGAGCAACATTTGGCGAATATGTCTATTTTGTCAACTAAGAAAGAAATAGCAACCCGCCTCAATTACGATGAAATAATCAACTTATTGGCGGAAGCGAAGTCTAGAAAAGTTTCGATATGAATAATCTATTACCAAAAATTTTGTAAAGGCTTATACATTTATAAGTATGTTTCATTCATTGGTAATAATTATACGATATGGAAAAATATTTGAGTTCAATATATTTTACCATTATACTAAATAGATGGTGGGGGCGCATGGCAGGTTGTTGCCACAGGAGCCGAAGCGGCTAGTTCGGGCTCTGAACACTCGTAACATCTTGAACCACTGATCTAGGATCGAAACTTGGATCTTGGGATTTACTCACCGAAATCTACCGGATTGCATAGGAAAAAGGCAAGCGTTTCTGGTTACGCAAGGAAAAGCGCAGTCTTGTCATTGAATTATTTTGAAATTGAGTTGATTGGAATTAAGAAATGCAATTTTCTGACCACATTTGCACTGTTTAAATATTTGTTTGCGACGAGAAGAAGCTCGCGAGTTGGCACCTCGGTAAAATGATGTGATTCTTCTTGGAATCTTTGACTGCTGCGAAGGAAACGCTCAACAGACTGAGAGCAACCGGCCGGAAGCAACGAATTCATGCGAGGAAAGGATTTATCGCCCATTTTTACATAATCAGAATACATGACACAAATGCGTCGGACCGCGTGACTGCAGAAAAATTTGATATTTATACGGAGCGAATGTTTGCACGTTTACCCGTCTAAATAGAAATCCGAGAAAGAAGAAGCAATAGGAAGAGCGTTATTTTTCGTACCTTTACTGCAAATACGATCGTGATCAAATTCGAGCGTATCAAGCCGTGTGTACGTTGAATAAGAATTAATCAACGTTAATATATCACAAGGGATTCCAAGCGACGTATTCATTTGTTCTATCAAACCAGTCATAAATGAAACGACTCTTTGTGTTTAATTCAAGTATTTAACAAATTATTCAAACGACACAGTAATTACCTTGTTTAACGAGTAATTATTCCCAAATAGTCCTAGTTGAAACATTTTCACACAGCAAATTAATGGTTGTCGTGTAGTTCATTCATTGAATAAATTTTCTCACGACACAATCAACTTTATAGTAACATTAGAAGAAATACAATAATTTTTGTATAACAAATTAATCATTGTGTAATGATCTCTGTGCAAAAGCCTCTTTGAAAATAATGAACAGTAATATGTGCTAATGAGAAGAAAGGTACATTACATTTGGAGTTCAACAATTTGGAAATACCTCGTGCGGCGTATCTCACGGAGGTTTTTCATTGTTAATAATTTCAAAAGGCTAATATAATTCGTTCTATTCTAACCACTGAAATCCCATGAAATGATGATCACCCTTTGTATATTCATATTACAATTGCAGGTATCCGATTCAGTGAAAAGATTTTGTTAATTTTTATGCTGTTTTCAAGTTCACCTACTCATTTTTATAAACAGTGAAAAAATTTCAAAAATACTGTTCTACCAGACTCATCTCATTAGAGAAATGTTAAAAAATGAAATGTCTATCAAGTTCATGTATCCCGAAATTAACGCAAGTTTCATCTTGCATAACAATCCGCAGTTTAATTACAACGAATTAATTTCGTTAAAGTACTGCGAGTATTTTGAATGTTCTTCATAAAAATTCGTAGTCTAATTATAATTCACACTAATGTAATGTCTCTGTTTCCGAATCACTGTGAAAGTACCGAAACGGGGAACGAACTTTTCGCTGAATGCAACGGAACACCATCGAATAAATCTTTTCCTTGTTCGGCCCGGTTTAATTAACAAAGTATCAATTCGACAATTGTCCGGGACGTGCAGAAATATTAAATACATCCAGGCGGCACGTCAAAACACGCCAGAGTCGATCGATCTTCTCGCGCTGAATTTAATTCCGAGTTAACATCCGACGATTCATATAATCCGATTAGATATCGGAGACGTATTAAATCGCAGATTAGAATCCGCGCTGGGAAGATTACGAACTCGTGAGCCCAGTTTTATCTTCGGATGCGCGTCACTTTCAGTTAGTTTAATTAATTGATTAGACGAACGAGAGGCGTGTGCGCGATTGACGAGATCTAATTAGATCTCTCGCGGAACTTCGTTTTCGATTTCGATTTAAGAACCAGCATCATCGGCAACACAGGAACAGAGCTATTTGAATTAAATCGAGACTATCCTATGGTCGAGGTAATTCGAACTTTCGAAATGCGGAGCTACCCGCCTTGTGTGTAAACTTTGCCAGGTTCACGTTACTTAACATGCAAAACTAATTACATGTATGAACGTGTGCGTTTCCACCAGTAAATTATGCTCGTATTAGTGGAAATACACACTCGCAATAATTTTCGAGTACGTGAACTTTGCCAAACTCGTTTTTATGATAAATCTCTTGTAGATAGATTGGGCAACTGAAGGAGAATTAATAATAATAATAATAATAATATTATTTAATTTCGGCCTCGCGGCCAAGAAATTGGACTTGACTTTACATATCTACTATATCACTCATCCTTCCATCCATCTATCCATCCATCCTTCCACCCATCCATCCATATCCTACGCCATTTGTTAAACTAATCTAGTCTAATCTAACCTAATCTATTCTAATTTATCTTATTATCTTACATCTAATATTACCTCTCCCTCTTTTCTTTTGGTTATTTCTTTCCTTTCTGCTTCGATACTCCTAAGCCAGTCTACTGTTTCTCTCACTCTTTTATTTTGTATTATCTTTTCTATACTTAAATTTGTTCTTTCCATCTCGTCACAATCATCTGCGAGATGCTTTAGTGTCCCCAGGTATGTCTCGCGAGATCTCGATTTTAGGAGATTGTTTTTATCGAATCACCCTTCTAATGGCACGAAAACGATTTCCATTATTAGTTCGAGATGACTTTGCCTCAAGAAAAATATTATTTCACCATTTCCTACCCTAAAAAAGCTACTCATAGTAGCTCATAACACTGATGGGTATTATAATATTTTATACTAACACCTAAAGTATTAGTAGCAAAATACATCATTGTAATTATTTGAATGACCGAAAACGGTTAAAGAGGTTCCCTTTTGTCGCAACTAACAATCTCCATTAAAGGAGTATTGTTTTCATGACTCGCGAATAGAAAGGATTAAAATAATACATATGAGTTTAAATAACGTCGACTAATCCGTGCCGTTCGTTATACGTGTACGCGATATTTTAGCACGCGACGTAACCGCAAAGCGTTTTGTTTGTTTCTTCGTAATGAACTTTTTAGTTGCCATTGTTCGGTTCTCAAAAGAAAAATCGAATAATGAAGTTCAACGGCGCGAACAGTCTCTTGTGTTAGTCGATTGAAAGAAACAATTGCTCGAAGTCGGTGGACTTGGCAAAATCAATGGCGATTTCATTCGAACTTACTTAATTCACTTTTCCATACCTGAAAGAATCGCTCGAATACACTTCTTTTTCTCCAAACGTTTCTTTCAACATAGACTACTTGTATATACAGTAAACCCTAGCAAGTTGTCCCAGGTTGGACGACTTGATTCTTGTCCATGCCTACTCACTCCACTACCCGTCACCGCTGTGTCGCGCCGCAGGGTGGTTCATTCATTACTTTTTAATGAGATTTTACTGACTTTTCCTGGCATTTTTCTGATTACAACAAGACCAAACACGATATAATTTCAATTTTATTTAGTACGATATAATTTTAATTTTATTCTTGTACGAAGAGATCAAATTCATGTCAAATGTACAGTTATACGGCATATTGTACGTGCTCTGATTGGTCTGTGTTTTTTGTTAATAACTCCTAAACAAAGCCGCTGGAGTCATTTTTGTAAAGGAAAATATCGCTTCAAATGACCCAAGGAACCTCCCATTTCCGGGAAGTACACGAATTTTGGGACACCCTGTATAAGGTTCGTACACTGTGAAGCGACTGTCTGAAACAGACCATTGAAACATTGCGTAGAGTATATAAGTATGATCTGTACACAATAGATGACGTCGTTGCTTTGTATATAATATACGGTGTGTTATTTCCTACAAGAAGAAAGTATTGTGCCGAGTCATTCGCTGTACAAGAAAAAGGTACAAAGAAATTATAGCTGAAAGCTATTAGTCGGCGCGCGAAATAAAATCCACTGGACGATCCGCGAGTTTCGAGAAATTAAAATTGATGGCACGGACGTCGAGGGTGGACGTTGATCTCGCCAACAATTTGTGTTCAAAGCCCGTTAAGGGGATATTAATTGTGTCTCGAGATAAACAGGAATTGTACGCGCCGCGAGACAGAGAATTATGCGTTCTCAATGGCACAAAGTGGAAAACTTTCCTGCTGGAAAAAATTGGCTTTTAAACTATCTGCAGTACATTAAACGGAATTTCCGTGTGAATACTGAGGCCCGAGAATATGATGCTTACAATTAGTTTGAATGGGCGCAGCTGCCGGTAGACTTTCAAATCCGTCTCGTCTTTTCAATTAGCTGACTCATTACCGACGATTTTTCAAAACGAACAAAAGCTGCGCAGTTTGAACCGAGAAACGTTCTGAGCTACGCGCTATGTCGGCTATGAAAAACTTCTTGGTGGGTCGGCCAAATGAAATTTTTCCATTAAACGCGTGTAACCAATTGCATAATATGTTTCTGGACTGTTTCATTCGCTCCATAAAAACCACATACGACAACCACGTTGCAATCATTTACCACTTCGTACCTAAAAATTCTGATAAAACTGCGTACTCTATTATTTCTTGAACAAACCGCTTCATAATATGTGCGTTCTACATTCGGCGTCATAGCCGTCCTAAGATATTTGGCGCCCGTGGGCTACTGAAAATAATGCGCTACTCTTCGTAAGAAAATATGTACACGAGATGGCTAGCGAGAGTGGAGTGACTGGTCAAGTTACACAAAAATGTCAGAACTAGAAAAAGTCGATTTATTACCATTACACTAAACAAAAACATGAAATTCACATATAATTAAAAAAATATCTATATGAACAAAAGCAAACGTTATAGTAAAAGAAACAAGAGTAACTTGTATGAGCCCGCCTAATCAGAATTTCCAACTTCTCTATTTTCAATTATTTTTTTATGAGACTTCGATGACCATATTTGTGTCATTTTTCTAATTAAAATCATACCAAATATGATATAATTCCGATGATATTTGCTTGTGTAATAGACAATTAAAGTTTCGGGTGCAACTCTCTGCGTCTATTTGTTTCCCATATGCTATCCATCCTCGGGCCCGAAACTTTGATTGTATATTGCACAAGTAAATATCATCGAAATTGTATCATATTTGATATGATTTTTATTAGAAAAATGTCACAAGTATAGTCATCGAAGTCCCATAAAAAATTAATGAAAAATAAGGCAGTTGAGTTCGACTATCCTTCTGTACGTTCGGCAAAAGACAAAGAATACTGTCCCTGACGCATAAATGTCCCTCGGCAAACCCGTGCTGGGGACTTATATGGATAAAATACTATACCGCCTAGAACCGCTACACCCCACTGGTTCCTTGAATAAATTGTCTAAAATTAATTCCACCGACAACGGGTATGTACCATTACAATGAACGCTAATTATTAACAAAAATACAAATCACCTTTTTCGAACACGAGAAAACAAGATTTTTCGGGGTTGACCCCGGAAAGAACCGCAATCTAATAATAACGTAACAATCACTCAGCGGAGTAACAACGTTACCGCGATGTATACACGGTCATGCATGTTAGGTAGAACTAACTACGTACTTTGAACAACACGGAGCACGACAGAAAATTAGAGTTTGCGCAGCAGTTGTGCAGAAGTTACTCAAAGGATCTTGTAGCACGGTTGTGCTACGTTTTAGATACCGTTTCGCTGCTCACATATGACACTCCGCGTGTTACGTGCGTGATGTATTAGTTTGCTTAAATTAATTTTAAACGCCGTACTCCGTTTAGTTCTATCAACTCTATCGCATACGTATCATAAACCTCAATTCGTATTCCACAAACAAATGATACCGTCTAAGGTTTGCAATACCGGACCAAAAATATATTACCGGTGTTCGGTATTCTTTTAAATGTACCGGTATGAATACCGGTATTAGGAATTTTAAGAAAGTTTAAAAAGCACAGTTGTTTCTTTGCCATACTTATTAGTTTTATCGAAAAAGTTAAACTACAAATTTGTTAACAATTTTGTTATGTACGAATATAAAAAGTTACAATAAAATATTATTAATAACAGCATACGTATTTCAAATAGGAGTAGATGCAAAAAAATATTTATTCATCATTATTATTATTTAAAAATATTTATATATTATATTATTATTATTTAAAAATATGTATTCATTATTATTACACTATTCATATTCATTTCATGAAATTGCAAAATAGCACGAAATACCGGTATTCGGTCACTTTTCTCTTCTTTCGTGCGTGAAATACAGTTTTCAAATCATTTACACAGGAGCGCGTTATTTTTCTAAGGGACAGAGTGTTACAAAGAAAAACCACGCACGTCAAAGAACGATGCAATATTGTTCAGAATCGCACTTGATTCAACCGAACTCTGACAGTTCAATTTTCCATCTATTTTGCAAAGCTGGTCTCGCATTATTACACCGTGAACCGAGCAAATACGAGAGAATTATTCACAACATTTCTTCAGATGTTTTACTCGGCGCAACGACTGGACTAAAAACTCTGCAAACCAATTGAAATTCTTGAAACTCTCTCGTTCCTCTTTAACCCCTTGAACGGAAATGACGAGTCCAGCTCGTCATAAACTTTCCTGAACAAACTGACAATGACGAGCTGGACTCGCCAGAAATTATTGAGGTTTGATGCTTTTTATGAGAGCAGTATCTGTAAGTCATATCGAGTCTATTGCTTTGATATACTTATGTGCATGCTTCTAGTTACCGTTAGAATGTAATTTGTATAAATCTATGCAGCCATTATCGCGTAAAGTAAAATCACGTACTTACATTCGTTTAAACACTATGTAGAACTGTAATATTTTTGTTAAACATTAATGAAGAATTAATTGACACTAATTAATAAACATTGATATAAATTTGTGAAACAAATATTATTTTTAATAATAATAAATTATTTGAGCAACAAAACCGTAAGTTTCTATATCAATCCCTCCTCTTAAACTAAGAAAATTAAATCGCCTGCCAGAGCAGTGCTGACTGAAAATAAATTGTCGTTCAAGGGGTTAATCGAAGCTACAAGTCGTTTGGACAAAACCATTATGTAGTTGGTCCTCGCATTATTTACGTCTAACGGACAACAAACAAGGGTGAGTCGCGTTAAATATTTCTGCGAATGAAACGGTTGCTCGGCTCAGAAACGTAGAGTATCCATTCCAATTAACTGCAGAGGAGGCCAGGTTGCAAGCTGAAAGATTCATCGCACTGTTTCTGCGTTTGAAAGTGATACCGTTTAATGTTTCAATAGTTAACAGTAGTTGCCCAGTACAGCTTGCCTGCTTCTTATTTTATCAGGCGGCGTTCGCTTTGTCACGGACACTATGCTCGACATAATCGAAAACATTGACCGTTCCCTGGTTTTCCCGAAACCGGAAGAAAGCAGGAACTTCGCGGTTTACACTATTTTCGAATCTATCTGCTCGTGCGTTGGATAACGACCGTGGACAATTTATGCTCGAAATGCACGCGAAGAACGCATTTCGGCCAGTACTCCCCATACCGTTTGAACCGTCCGAATTGTTTAAAATCGATATTCTTCATCAGCGTTGTATTGTATCAGTCTCTGATATGAAAATACCTTGTACATACAGGCTGTTCCAAAATCAAATATCCCGACCACTATAAAACCGTGATTCTGCATCTCTGGATCGGTGAAGATTTGTGGAGACTGTTATTATTATTATTATTCATTATAGACAGACTGAAGCCCTTTTACGTAAGTGTTTACGAAAAAGAGAAAGATACAAGACTACTAGTCTAATAACAAAGAAGGGACAAACACAAATAGAAAATTAATAATAATGGTACAATCGATATGGTATTATCATATAATCATCCTCCCATTTCCGGATGCTGAGGGAATTTCGGGACACCCTGTATATGGAGGCTTGTCCGAGCAAGCTAATTTTTTTAAAATTTGTTTATTTAATGTTGCTTTAACATCAAAGGTCATTAGCAACACGGTACATTTTCTTACAATATTTTGTACATCTTAGTATCTTCGATATATTAGGCAAGACCGACAATGTGTTCCTCAGAACCTAACAGAATGGGTAAAGATCCAGGCAGTTTAGCATTTTTCCTTTCATTTTCATATTTTTTGCATTCCGGTATAAGGTGATTTATATTAACTGGTACTTTACTTAACAAAAATGAATGGGTTACTTCTGAGTGCCTAATTCTGATTCTAGAAATTGACGTTTGAATTTGACGATCTATTCGACTTGGAAACTTTTGCCATTCAAAATCCGCTCCTTCGTTATGGTACTTAAATTTGTTGACTAATAGTGAACGATATTTGTTTGATATCGCTATGTACGTCAGACAATTGATACGCAGCTAATTCAATTGATTGTTTGAATGTCCGTTTTGTGTCTCGTTGTTGAAACGTTGATCATTGTTGGCGGTTTCCGACGCAAAGGTTGCGTTCTTAGGAAAACGTTGCGCTCGGAAGATAAATTCAAATTATTTAGCAGTGGTCAGCGTGGAATTTGCGTTGGCAGAGGGAGACTGGCTGTCCGGGAACGAGAACCTCCGAGATTCCTGGAATACCCGCGGTCTACCCTGCTTCTCATTAGGTTTCAGAAACATTTAAAATGGCACTCGGCCGCGTGACAACTGTGTCGGATGCTCCGTGAATAAATTGCTATATAATTCCCGGGACAATGTTGCCTCGATGAAACGGCCCGGACTCGCTGGAATTGCGACGATCCTTGCTCCCGTGCTCTGAGAGCGGTCGGATCATTAATTAAACGGAGTTAATCTCTCGATTGATAGAGCTTCGTTTTTCCAATTAATTATAAGCACTGCGTTCGCCGAATAAGTCTAAGCGTGATCGTTTCTCGACGATTGCTCTATTCATTTATACCCAAGAAAAACATCCTGTAAACAGGAGCGAAGTGCGTATTGCCGTAAAAAGTTGTGAGGTCAAACAAAATACAACTAAGTTCATTAGCTTACAAATACCTCTTGCAATACTGAAAAAAGCGTTTGTAAAAATTAGTTTAAAAGAACGCTATTTAATTTTTAAAGATTTAGATGGATGGCTAAATTATTGAAACTTGACCTAACACCTTTAATGGCCATTGGTTTAAACAGTAACGGCCAAGTTTGAATAATTTAGCCCCTCCATGTAACTCTTTAAAAATTAAATAGCGTTCTTTTAAACTAATTTTTACAAATGCTTTTTTTCAGTATTGCAAGAGGTATTTCTAGTGTTTGATCGTGGTGGACATATGTACCAAATTTCAAGCTTGTAGGTCAATGGGAAGTCCCCAAATGTGTTAATGATCTGTCAGTCGGTCAGTCAGTGAGAAATTTAGCGATTTTTGAGGTCCTATATCTCGAAACCTACTAACGTTGGAAGATTAATGTTTTGTCAATATTGAGACATGATAGCATTTAACAAGTGCACGAAATTACGTCTCTCAATCTGCCACCAGTGTCAAGTTATAAGCCTCTAAAAACGGCTATGTTGTTTCGTGTAAAAGGAGGTGCGAGAACTTGGCTGGTGCACAGCAGTGCACCTAGATTTTATGCTGAAAGTTTCTGTTAGTCGAAGTGACACAAAAACGGACAAATCTTTGGTTGTAGCCTCGAGCTCGCTGCTTCACAAAGTCAAGGATGGATACAAATGGATAACGTGGACTGGTGATAATAATATGGAAATGATCGTGATCAAAGAGCAGCCTGGTTCAGGGTGGATAGTTGCAGTTTGACTTTAGGAGGGTACATACACAGGGTGTTCCACAATTATCTGTACAAACTGTCCCAGGAAGACTAACGATAACGCTGAAATGACACGTAAAAGAAGCTGCATAAATACTTCCTTTAATGATTATAACAAAAAATATAAAAACGCGAACTCTATACTGGTACTACTCCCCTTAATGATAAGGTTTCATAAATCAATTAACGAGGTAAAGTGAATAATAACGGTTGCTTTGTTAACTTGATAATGAATTGGTCCAGGAGGATCGACAGTCTTCTGTTCTCGTAAGACTTAAAACATTAGACCTCTTACCTTTAACCCTCTTTTCATGGAAGACCTTGAAAGAAATAGTACTCGAGATAATTGTTCAGAAAAATTACAAGTGCAAGAAACTCTCTGGCAAAGTGCACTTTTATTGGTACATTGTGCGCAGCAAGGTTTCTTCAAACAATTTACATTATTTCCAAAGAGATACACGCTATTGGCAGAGAGGTTATCATAGACCACGGTGCTCGTAACTTCGATTGGAACGAGATCGGACGTCCAGCGAATGGTTGTCATAAGAAAAACCAAAACGAGGAACACGATGTGTGTGATACCGCTGGGGAACTGTAGAACATATGAAACCGTCACGTCTTCAACGGTCTGATCCCCTGGGAGCACCGCTAACAGAGACAGTACCAACAAATATGGGATACTCGTAACAGAACCAGTGACAAATATAATTCCTTATTATAGGATGGAGATAGAGTTAGGTACACACAACAAATACGATCGATACAAACGACATGTTCCCTGCGAGTAAGAGGTTGCCTCAGAAATCACGATACTAACCCCTTAGGGTTTCCAAAGCGAATTATATTGTTAATATTTGTTAATATGTTGATAACTGTTAATATCGTTGAGGTTATATTCTTTGCGGAATGCAATGTCTTCATTTCCGTTCAGAAAAATTATACGGAATGAAATGTCTTCGAGTACGACAATTTTACAGTAAAAATGGGATTCGATAACATCTTATCCAGGCATCTCTCATAGAAGATGAATTTGGCGACGATATCTGGGTATATTTTCACACAGAGAATAAAAATCGTCATGTTACTGCTCAATACATAAATAGAAAGACTGTTGTGTCTAGAAAGAGAACCTAGAACCTAAAAAAATATAATTGAGTAATTTTGACAAAGAATCCCGCAATAGAAAATCTATCCTGGAGAAGTCAGTTGGATTTTTCATATGTTGTAATCTACTCAACAAAAGATGTAATGAGCACAAAGCTCAATAATGAACAGTTATCGAGTTATAATCAGTGAAACATGAGAAATTCGAGCTGCCGAATACTCAAACTCGGGATGGAATGAGTAATACATTGTTACGTATGCGGCCGCGACCGTTGGTGACTTTTGGCCCTTCTGAAGATGTGCATCGAGACACATGGCCTCTTCAGAAAAATTAAGGGGTTTTTCGAGAGTCAATGGAGGTAAAGGCTTACAGGTGCTGCAACAGCTGTAATCTCTTTCCCAGGAATTCGATTTTTCTATGGTCCCCACCCTTGCCTAGTCTGATTCTGGGTGGGTTTTTCGCAGTATATAAAGGCATAGAGACTGGCCTACGCAGCTAATGACGGTTAAAGAGTTTTACGTTTATTCGGTGTCTGGAGCACTTCCATATTGTTATTCACAGTCGTGTACTTTCTTTCAATAAATAATAATAGTTCAAACATCTCTACTCTTATTGTCATGTTTGACTGATTTTATAACTCGATAACTGTCCATTTTTGAGCTTTGTGCCCATTACATCATTTGTTCAGTAGATCCTAAGCTACAACATATGAACAATTCAACTGATTTTACCGGGATAGATTTTCCATAAGATTACTGCTGGGTTCTTTCCCCAAAGGGTTAACTATTTGCTCCAGCAAAATTACGAACGGTTCCCGCAAAGACACACGAATGTCGTTTTAAAACCGACGTTGACCATAATTGTTACAGCATCAATTTGATAATTTGTATAAAACGATGGTCGAGATAATTGACATCGGAAGCTCCAAGATTGTTTCGACGAGTTGCTCGACTGTGGAGCGTACGTGAAACTGAAGATGTTGCAATTTGCCATTGAATATCGTCCGGGAATGCTTGATGACACTTGAATTAGTTTCGTACTAACATTACAACCAGATGGAACTGCCGCTGCTGCCTTGAAGGTCAACAGTGGCGCATATTACAAAGCTATTATTCAGGCTGTTCGAGAAGTTGTCGAATGGTAGAGAGGAACTGATTAAAACTTGTAAGTCTACTAATTATTCAACAGATTGCAGAGACAGAAAAGGGAGCTGCAAGCGATAACGCAACTTTCGCTCTCGGCCGAAGTTCGACGGGCAAGTATTAAATGACGTTAATCTAATTAAATTTTCACCTCGGCTAATGTTCCATTCAAGCCTTTTTCGAAACGAGGATCAAATATTAATGGCCACGCCAACTTTCAACGTATCAGCCCCACTACTGAACCGATTAAGGTATTTTGTAACAGAAACTGGTCAACGTTAATTCTGCCTGGACCACAACCCTCGTCAACCCATCTGTCAATTCATAAACTGCACAAATTAATTCGCACTAAAATTCATTCTACGCTAAAAAATAATCGTCCGTCACTTTCTATGATTTTAGAGTATCAAAAGAGGGTCAATTAAAATTGTAATTCAAACTAGAAGAAACGTAGACATTATTTCGATCCTCTGATTTTATATCTTTATTAATCAAACATTTCTATCTGGAAGTCGAGTTAACGAAAATAATCGCAATGAAATTGGCATTAACAATGTTACGGGCAAACCGTCGAAACGCGCACGTCGCGTTAATAACATAAAATTGAAATTGTTGAAACGAGACACGTTGAAATATTTGATCCTTACAAACGTTCCGGCTTCAAACGAGCAGGGCGAAATAGCTCTCCGAGTACATTTTCGACCAAATTATTTTAAATTCTTTAACTTTCGGTCCTCTTTTTCTCCACCTTTCTTGTTTTTTTATTCGAAATTTACCGGCGAGTAGAAAGGGAATTAAAAACGGACTAAAAAGTATAAAATAATTTTTCCTAGTGCCATACAGATTCCTAACCTCGTACACATAGTCCTGAAAATTTGTGATTGTGAATTTTGAATAGCTGTGAAAATACTTGTGG
>CM052336.1:31599169-31610226 GCA_028455595.1 Lasioglossum vierecki | reverse complement strand
AAAAAAATTTTTTTGAATAATGCATTGTCATCCAGTTCTGAACCATGTGTGCAATTTCAAGTCTCTAGCTCATCAGGAAGTTAGTTTAAAATCAATTGCAAAATTTGCCACCGAACAAACAGACAAACAGACAAACAGACAAACAAGAAAGCGAGCTAATAAAACGTGGTAAAAAGTACTGGTTTTAATTTTAAAGCAATTTAACCGTCCCGCCGTAATTCAATTGTATATAAACAACGAATTCGATCGGTCAGTTAGTTATACGCGGCGCGGAAACTTTTCCTCTTCCCTTCCCCGTAAATCTGTAAGTGTGTTTGTTTTAATTAACGCTGGCAATTCCCACTTGGATTAGTTTTATAAACCCGATAATACATGATAAATCAATTATCGAATTATCGGATTATCGCAGAGTGTCGGCGGGCGCCTACGCTCCCCTCGTTTACATGCGTGTTAATATCGGCAATGTTTGCGGACGCATAAATCGTTAATATCGCCGGTGAAATATTTGTCGGAAGGTTTCTTCGGTGTGTGCGTGTGTGTATATATATCCAGCAACGAATAATTTCGCGCGGTTTAGTATCAATAACCGGGTGTTTCGTAAGAACCTTTTTTCGGCACCGTTCGGATGTTTGCGCTGCTGAAGAAACGTAATTGAAACGGTAACACACCTATCGAAGCTACACGTTAACCTGCACCGTGTCGTATAACATGTGCTGTATAACCGTGGTATTTCTGATATATCAGACAATTAATGGCCGTGCTATTATTTGCTGATAGAACGTAGACCTCGGCATTCGTTTATTGCCTATAAAAACCAGTAAGTATCAGCAAAAAAGTGAAATCTACACAAATTAATATAAAGAACTACCGCTATGGGAAATACCATATTTTTAGGAATCCGTGTGATTTGCCAGGAATCCGTGATGTACCGTTGTTGTTTCTTAAAGGCGTTTAAAGTTAAGGGTCCCATGGAAATCACCGACACAAATTTCCCCGGCACGGTTTTCACGGACTCCAGGTTTGACCGACACGTACTTTGGCCGACATTGATTTTCACCGACAACGATTTTAGATTCATTGTCGATAAAAGGCGTTGTCGGTCAAAGTAGTCGTCGGTTAAACCTGGTGTCGGAGAAATTTGTGTCGGTGATTTCCATGGGACCCTAAACTTTAAACGCCTTTAAGGAACAACAACAGAACGTCACGGATTCCTAGTAAATACGGAAAATATGGTATTTCCCATAGCGGTAATTCTTTATATTAATTTGTATAGATTTCACTGTTTTGCTGATAGTTACCGGTTTTTATAGGCAATAAACGATTTTGACCGACAACAAATCTAAAATCGTTGTCGGTTAAAGGCGTTGTCGGTCAATTCTAGAGTCGGTGAAAACCGTGTCGGTGATTTCCATAGGTCCCGAATTTTAAATGTCCACAGTTATTGTACTAAGTGGACGAACATTTATTACAGCGATTGCTATGTGGTACACGATGATCAATCGTACATTTCTACATGTCACATTATGCTACAAATTTGTAGCACACCGGACCCGAACTGGACCATCAATAGTTACAATGCAAATTTCAATATTTAATACTAACGCTGTCACAGGATAGTGCACTTGCGGGAGAGTGTAATTAATAATTCATATTCGATCATGTATTTAAGGCAGGAATTTCCTAAAATGCTCGTTTCTCGTGGCTTTTTTTGTGAAATCGTTCCTTTGCAGACCTTTTGTATGGATCTCCAAAAGGTTTCACTTCTTAATGCATTTTGTAACGGAGATTTCAATGGGAAATAATCATTTAATTATAGCATGTTATTAAATACTAACTTAATATTACAATACGTGTACTGTCGAATTAATATTCCGTACAATATTAGTTCACTAATGTTAACAGAAGCGGAATGAGATTTCCAATGAATTGTTAAAAATTGACGCTTAACAGTACTAAATACGAATTATTTTCTTCGGCAAACAAGGAAAGAATTAACCATTTAGTAATAATCAAGTATATGCAGTGCATCGAGGATTAAAACAAGTATTTAAAACCTCTGAAAGAAAACAGACCAACACGCAAATCAATCACAGAAGAAAAAGACAAATTCTCGAAAAACGGAAGTGAGCAGGAAAACTCCAAAGACTATTGAAAAGGGCCAGCAGACACGACGTTATTAACCTGTTTACCACGGTACGAGCGCTTTCATCTCTGGATATTTTCTTATTTCCGTATTGATCCTTAATTCACGGAAAATCGCCAATAACCGTTTCACGATTTTAGCATGGTGGGCCAAGGCAAGCAACCATTGGGACCGCCCTATTCACCGATTTAAGGATAATATTGTAAGCTCCTTTAAAGGCTCCCCCGTCTATAGCGTAATGCTCTGAGAATTCTTGATATTAAGGCTCCACGGATCGTAAATTTGACGTACTGATCGCCGGCGAGGGGATCCGGGCCCGCGCGCCCGCGTCTTCCTTCATATGAATCGAGAAAATGGAATATTGGTCACGTATCCTCTCTCCGGGTCGGCATAGAATGAAACCTAACCGAACACCGACGGACAGCGGGATATACCAATATCAATTACCTGAAACGATTACTTCCAGTCATATGTCATTCTCATCTCCTGCGGATTACCTTTTTTAAATCAGACCACGGAAATCCGGATGCTCGTCGAGCAGAGTTGTGTTAATTTAATTACATTGTAATTCAATTACGTAGTACTCATTTACGACGTAATTCAATTACTATTAATTGAAATACAATGTGATTCAATTATTAAGTATTTTAATCAGATCTATAATTGAAATACAATATAATTGAAGATAAGTTGATTTTGAGTCTCTTCTTGCCCCTATTACTTCATTTTTCATAATTCAATTACAATGTATTTTATAATTGTACTCCATTGCAATTACGAATTACATTGTTATTTAATCGAATGAAGTTCTGAATGAATTCCATCTCCAGAGGTTGAGGGGTGTAGCCGAAACCAAAAAACACGTATATAATATTTTTCGGTGTGTAATAAGTACGTTAAATTTCATTCAAATCAGTGAGTATCATTAGTGTTTGTTCGTTCTTCACCGGTATGTTCTCCAATGGTGTCTGGTCGTTTTCCCCGCCATGTGTGCCTCATGGAGCAACTATACTAAAGTGGGTTCCCCCTTCGTGGACAAACTATAAAATATTCCTATTATTTTTCACTGTAAAATGTCAATAATTGCTTTTTAATTATGTCTAGTATTTTTAATTTATTTATTTTCGAGGTGTCTTCTGAACGTTCAAAATGAAAATGTCTTCCAGAGGTTAAAATGTAGCAGATGATAGATATGTAATACCACGTAATGCGATTCTTACTTTAGATTTCAATATGGAGACGATGTAGAGCTATTTGAATGGTCACTCTGACCATTTTCTTAGTTTTTGTCGTCCTTTCGAGGCAAACAGACGGAACGTATTACGGGAGACCATGTTCGTCCATCTGCTGCACCTCTCAGACCCACTGAAGTCTATCAGCTGATTCTGTATAAACTTTCAACCAACAATTTAACTGTCACTAAAATTCCCGTAGCAGAGTAATTCGTTTCACATTTTCTCCTCGTTTCAATAATTATGGAAAATCATGAATTGCAAGCGTTAACACTTATTTATTCATCGATCATTGAGATCGGAATTTTCTAAAGTACTAGGAAGGAAGGCAGATAAAACGTCGAGGAGAATATAATTTCAGTTCTTCCAAAGTTTTTACTGTTTTACATTTTATGCACTCATTTGTGTCACAACGCGGAACTTCCTTCGATCATACCCCTCGAGGGTTGAATAAAGAATGATCTCGAAGTTTTCGGTGTATGTCAGCCCTGAAGTTAGTTTTAACTTTCAGTCTTTATTGTAGAAACAAACTTTCGTCGCTTTTGTTTGATTAGTAATTAGCATCGTTGTTTCGAGAAACGCAATTTGTCTAGGTTCGTGATAAACGATCGCTGGAATGTTTAAAAATATAGTTCTTAATGCACCCAGACGGTTTTTGGTATAACACCTCCACATATGTAGGCGTATGGCAATTCAATGTAAACCATATTTCAAAGGACTCGACTATACAACCAGGAAAATCACTCTAACTCGACACGGAGGCTTTAACGAAACTTGACGCAGAGATGGAATTTCTAATAAATTTTTGACACATTTTATAACGCGCCGTATCCTCATTAATATTACCAATTCAACGTTCAGGTAACCGGAAAAGCAATGTGCATAAAAACAATTATTTAATAAGTAATTATCGTGTGACAATATTTCACTTTTTGCTACACATTTATTGTACATTTCGAGATCTCCAATAAGATCAGAGTAAAATTTCACACCGTTTAATTAGCAACATAAAAACTTCCGGAATTATCGAGAAAATACACTTTAACGACTTTCAAGTGTGTTAAATGTTACAACATTTGTATGGCTTGTCGAAGTAAGAACGAAACACAATTTAATGGAATATCCCACCACGCGAACACGAGACTCTGAACAATATCTAGCAATTAAGGGAAATAATAACGGTAATTTTTTATCGGAATGACGTGATTATTAAATAAAATGCATTCAATTTGTAGAAATAATTTAACCAAGTGTAGAATCGATTTATAATAATCATCGTGTTACGAAATTTCGTCGTGCTCCACAGTTTCCCTAGCACCCCGAAAATTAATTATCTATTAGTAGCATCTATTTGTATTGCGAATATTACTTTGGGCCGGAACATGCCCGTCATGAAAACGTTACTAGCAATTTGATGATGCAGTTAGATGCTATTAACCGTTTAATGACATTATCGGTCTTCGTCAGCTCGATTCCATTACGAAATACGTCACACGCTAGTTTGCTTTCTGATATCAATCCAATTGCGGGGGGCACACGAGAATGGAACAAGGTCGACAATATACGTTGATACGATCTTTATTGATCCGATCAATTTTTTAGTAACATCAGGGCAATGGATTTACTCTTTGTCTCGCGAGTTGTCGTTCGGATATGCAATATTTCTGCACTCACAATCAGATTCCTAGACTGCGGATCGTCGCGCAATATCAAATTGGTCACCATCAATCGCAAGATACTGGAACCAAATAAACATTTCTTCCTTCCACGAATAGCTTTAATAAGTTTGATACTGTTTCATATTTTACTCATTTTTTCCACTAAAATTCATTAAAAAATTACTCCTATCTCCTTTATTAGCGAAAAATGTGTTATTTCTTTTTACCATTTTTTACCATTTCTTTTAATTTGCGGAACGTATTTCTTTTTAATTGTAGATTATTTTGCAGGCGTGAAAGAATTGTTATTTATAGTTACTAATATCTAAAAATATTATTTTCTGCTTTTTAGTGTATTCTAATATAAGCGTAGTTTTTAAAAAGTTTTTTTATATATTTTTTTTCAGTGTAGTGGCCTATTATAGAATTCGATTATCACTCGGTAAGATTGAGCGAACCTAATCTAGAAGCAACGCGCGTTAAGAGATAAACTAAACATAGTCTTGCAGTGGAGTTACTTTGTCCGAATATTCCATTACCTTTAGGTTATTGATTAAAGACAGAACGCTGGCAGCAGGCGCTGAAAATGGAAGTAAATAAAGATCAAAGGAGTAAACGACATTCATAAGCATCGCTTCGCGAATTAAAGGCGCGCAGCGAGGTAATTGCTAAATTGAAGTGCAAACAGCACATTGGCAACTGCGAGACTTTTGACAATTTCGCGAGGCTTGCTTAAGCCCCGTACATATTTATCGTTGAGTGTTCTATACCGATGCGATGAAAAATTAATCTGTGAACGCTATATGCCCATTAGAAATCTTCATATATGTTATTCTCAATTACTGTAGAATGTTAAAGAGAGGTTTCAAAATACTGTTTTTTTTACAGTAATTCCTAAAGTAATGATTGGATTACATTATCGAACGTAATATCTTAATAAGATTAAAAGTTTGCCTTGTGCTGCTAAAAAATTGACTAAGAAGTCCTGGGACGCAACGCGTAAATTTTTTAACATCATTAAATAGCCATTTTGTGGCTCTTAAAGCGTGCTAGAATATTTGATGTATTAAGTAACTAATTGTGGTTTACAATAGAACGATTCGCGTGAATTAGATGCGGGGCTTGGTTAGAGGTGTGTAATTCGGGGTGAATATTTGAGTGATCCGATAAATGTTTCCACTACCGTGGCTAGTAGATCTAATCATTCTAGTTGTTGCCTCTGAATCATTCAAATATTTTGTGCTTGTGCTGCCCTGAAATTTTCACACGCGTTTGCCACTGATAAAGCGCATCGCTCGTATGTATGCAACACGTTTGATTTTAACCAAATTTACACCTGACGAAACAATATTATGAAACCAATCAAGATTGGGGGAGAAAAATATTTCCGGACATAATTTTGTCCGATATATAGAAAAGGTATAACTCTGCTTTTTAACCCTCATACGTCACTCGTGTCAATTTGACACAGTTTTCCCGAAATTAGTTATGTGGCAAGTGTAGCAACGTTCAGACTACTTTCACCACTGTGAATTTTGTCACAAATGTGAAGTTGTCGATTTATTAAAAAAAAACGTTTTCTTTTTATTTTTAAAAATGTTTAATCGGTAAGTTGATTTTAATGAAGTAGGATCAAATAATTTAGTTCAAAAATTAATGTTATTATATTTACAAAGTTATTAAATTATTAATTAATTAAAGATACTTCAGCCTTATTATATTTATTAGAGGATACAATTAAAAATCCCTATAAATCCTCTAAAGTTATACTGTTCCGTTGTTTATAGGTAAATTTTCCCAACACCTCGTGTGACTTTTATTTTGCTAATACGGATCACATAACCGAAAAACCTATGATGTAAATGTTAACTCATCAATTTGACTAAAAAAATATTGAAATTTTTCTTATTTTGTGTGAGCGTATCAATTTGACACCGAGCGACAGATTCAGTTCGTAAAATGAGGGACGGATGAGGGTTAACTGTTCGAAAATAAAATTACTCTTGAAGTCTGCAGAATGATGAATGCAGAATATTGTGGCTAATTGATTAAATAAAAAAAATGACTCCACGTAGAATTAACTTTTCCGTTAAATGAATGTTTAAACAAAATGGAGCCAGCGGCTAGGACTGTATCATTAGGGCAAGAGTTTTTCCCGAGATGGTTGCAGAAAATCAGACCGATGACAAGTGGTCTGTTCCGAAGTGCGAAACACACTTCCATAAAGGTAGATAGGTTGACGCTAATTCCTTTTTCGGAAGATTTATGGTTGTGTCGGACCTCAATAGGGCTTCTTATCGCAAACCATGCGCACTTCTAGGCGGGAATCGATTGCTAGGTCATTTCGAGCAGTCGAGTGCGATGCAACCTTCGGGTTATGTTATATCCGTGTGCAGGAGCTAAGCTTACTTCCAGCGATATCTTGAATTTGTGAAACAGCTGAACCATAAAAAAACGGCTGGAAAATGTATTCAATCTGTTTTATTCGATTCCTTTTTGACAATAAACCGAATCAAATATCTTTCGTCCGTTTCTCAAGATTCACTCGAGTGCACACCTGTAAAAATATTAAATTTGAACGATTGGAAGAATATTTAAACACATTTCTGCTTGAATAATCAACTAAAATTCCGAAAAGCATTTCTAGAAATATGTCGATATACATCTGAGTTAATAAACTTCTTATATCGATCGTATCGTTGCTAATAACAATTGTTAAATGATTTCGGCGCTACGGTTCGATCGTAAAAAACAAAATTAACTAAGCAGTTTTGCTAATTTTTTTAAATAATCAACATTTCGGTCACTGTTTTGGACCATTTTCAAGATTAACTTAAAATTGCGTCTGTAAGAAAAACAAATAAAAATAAACTAAAAAAACACGAAAACATACAATTTTCAAAACTATTAACTATTAAATGTTTAGATGTAAGGGAAATAACATATTCACAATTTTTCACTCACTTGCTTATGTGTGATTAAGTATAATAATTTGAGTTAGGAAGGTATCATCTGCAAACTAATTATTTGATTTAAGCTTAATAAACGGAAATTCTGGAAGGTATTCATTTCGAAATTCAGCTCAGATAGAAAATTGTGCGTTAACAGATAATGTAAATAATGTACATACTGTCGATATTTCCCAAAACTTTGTGATGTTGGAATTTCGCGTTTCATCGACGATTCCTGCAAATATTTAATTACTTCTCCGGCGTTTGCTCGCATTGTACTGTTAAGTTAATTAAAACTTGCGATGTGCATAACAACGACGAAAAATTTACTGTCGGAACATTCTCTAAACTTTCGTCTCTTTGATTCGCCGAACTGAGATCCAAGTGAAATTAATATATTCAAAGCAGATGTATGTTGGGTTTAAACTGCGAGAAGTCTTGAAAGCTCCATCGTGTTTAAGAGTACATTCAAAGGCATGGTGAACTTCGGGGGTAAGTCGAAATTTAGACTGTTTACTTTGCCGGAGAAGTTCCACGGGGAAAGCCTTGTTACTGATTAGCAAATGGCGGGCATCCGAGGATTAAACGAACTTTTATTTGTTCAAATTTCGTTAATTGTATCCGTTTTTCCGGGGAACAACACCTGCGCCCCGAAAAGCCTCCTCGTCCGAAGTTCTCTGTGTTCGGATCACGAGCTGATCGGAGTATCTTCGAGCAAGCTTCAACGACTACCCAAGTTTCGGCGAATGTCTGCGTTAAAGATCAATATCTGCAAATTGTTTCGCAAATTACCGAATAAAAACACGCAGAAATTTCTTCTTCTAACCTCTTTCCCAAAATTCTTTATGATTATTATTTCTTAAATGAAGTTGATGTTTTTGGCGCATCGGTTCGATCAATTTCATTCAAAGCAATTTTGCAATATATTAATTTCGACGTTCCGGTCAATGTTTAGACCCTTTTCAAGAATATAATGATTGCATCTGTGAATTATTTAACCAACAGAAAAAGTAATATTGTGTTGATGAACACAGCAAGTGGCATTATTCTTTTATAATTCTTAAAGTTATTTCAATAAGCAAGTAAGTTGACATATTTCAAAAATTGTTTTTAACATGTTCTCATCAACAAAATATTACGTTTTCTGTTCTTTTAATAATTCTAAATAATAAGTCTAAACAAAGACCGGAACGTCGAAATTAATATATTGCAAAATTGCTTTTAATTAGATTGATCGAACCGGTGCGCCAAAAACATCAACTTTGTTTAAACATACGATCGACAAATAAAAAGAAAAGTTATTATTTCTTAAAGATCAGTTTGTGCAAATTGCCGAACAAAATTTTGCAGACATTATTTTTGCTTTTTTTCTTGTGACTCTTAATTAGTTATTTCTCTGTGACTCTGTCATAATGTTTTTTTAATGAAAATATGGGTCGAATTAAAATGTAAAATGCGACGGGTAGAATCTTCCGTGGAAATATTTTCGAAGTGCGTGCGAGAGTTAATTATGATACTTGATTTTGCAGCGTATGATGAAGCCGCTCAACAGTCTCCTATTATATTCATTTAATTTATAATGCAACAGGAATCACTGTTTTTGCTGCGCGCATTCTTTTTATAACATTTTCACGTAGCACTCGCGGACCAATCTTTACTTAACGTATGTTTGCATTTCATTTTCTCGTTATAGAGATATATCGGAACCGTTTGACCAGAAATATCTGGAACACGCTACATAAATACACATCGTCGTTGTTTTAGTTCATTTGTTACAGTAGTTCGGGCTTCTTCGTACAATGCTATCCGGGGCATCCATTTTTACTCGGTGTGCAGATAGTAGAAATAACCTACGGTATACAGTTGTATAAAATTACTTCAAACTCTTCCGAGTTTGATAGAAATTAAACAACTTAAACAAATACAAAACCGTATGAAAGGAACATTATGAAATGATAAGCCGACGCGTTACGTGTCATGGTAAACAAAAAAGAAGAAACAAATAAACAACGTCGGGGAATAAATAAAGTGCATGATCAAAGGAATAAATTGCGTGGAATAGTTTGATGACATAAGTTTGCAGCTGTAAAAGGTCTTGAAGCTGCGAGATGCATCAAAAACCTGATGCGGGGTACTGAAAGCACAGTTTTCTTTGGTATCCAGCTGGAAAGTGGCATTCATTGAGTGTGTACTGTTCGAACGACGTGTCTTTCAGCAGCCGCTTCTCTTCCCTGCTGTACTGCTGCGAGAAGAAGAAAAAAGAAATACCTAGTTGGTCAAAGAGTTGCAACTCACCGCTAGACGATCCGTCTTCTCTCAAACATTAAACGACAGCTACCAATCTCGGAGAGAAAACCGACCCGTTTCAAAGATTGTTGGAGCAATGGAACAAACTATTGTTCGGAAAGTTTAATATAACAGTCGGAAATCACCAGCCAAACGAGAGCAGACATTTTTGAAAAGCATCGGACAAGGCTTTTCAAACACATAAAGCAAAATCGACTTATGGATTAATTAATCCAATGAATCGCATTATTGCAACAATCATGCACTATTTATAATCGTATTGATTTTTTCATTGATTCTTTACTAAATTTTAAAATGCAACTACGCAGGATTATATGATAATACCATTTCAGGATAGTCCTGAAAATTTGTGATTGTGAATTTTGAATAGTTGTGAAAATACTTGTGAGATTTAAAACGAAAAACGTGGGGCGCATGCGATAGATAATTGATGCATTTTGCGCCCCACGTTTTTCGTTTTAAATCTCACAAGTATTTTCACAGCTATTCAAAATTCACAATCACAAATTTTCAGGACTATCTGTACGAGGTTAGGAATCTGTATGGCACTAGGAAAAATTATTTTATACTTTTTAGTCCGTTTTTAAAAACGTGGTATTTTTAAAAGTTTATTTTTTTTCTTTTTGTGCATGTCCCTTCTTTGTTATTAGACGAGTAATCTTATATCTTCTCTTTTTTGTAAACACTTATGTAAAAGGGCTTCAGTCCGTCTATAATAAATAATAATAATAATAATAATAATAATAATAATAATAATAATAATAAA
>CM052336.1:31436676-31599069 GCA_028455595.1 Lasioglossum vierecki | reverse complement strand
TTTTAAATCTCACAAGTATTTTCACAGCTATTCAAAATTCACAATCACAAATTTTCAGGACTATCTGTACGAGGTTAGGAATCTGTATGGCACTAGGAAAAATTATTTTATACTTTTTAGTCCGTTTTTTAAACGTGGTATTTTTAAAAGTTTATTTTTTTCTTTTTGTGCATGTCCCTTCTTTGTTATTAGACGAGTAATCTTATATCTTCTCTTTTTTGTAAACACTTATGTAAAAGGGCTTCAGTCCGTCTATAATAAATAAAAATAATAATAATAATAATAAAGACAAAACTCACTGGTCACATTTCGAACGGAATAAAAGTCTGGAAGCGTTGTAATACAACAAAGGACAAATTTCTGGCGTATAAATATCACATGATGTACAAAAAATGCACGGGTAGTGAGAAATATTTGACCTGAATTTTTGAGGGACGAAAACAGATCTCCAAGCTGAGAGTGGAAATCCATTTACGTTGAATAACTCGGGTGGACTATTAGAGTGGAATGTACAAGAATTTTGTGAAACTGAAATACTTGAGAATGTCATTTGATGTGATCGTCAATATTTTCATAGAAAATATATGTGACACGAAAATGTAGAAAATACTTGTCTGTACAAGTATTCGTGATATATTATTGATTTTTAAAAGATTTTTCTGTCCGGTCTACCACAGGGGCCAGAGGTTGCTATGAGCAATTCGCAGAATATTTCGGACCCGAGTAGTTCTAAACAAAGTATTTCTCGGAGCGCAGACAGGGATGTCGAATAGTTCGGCGCGTTTTGTCGCGGCTAATGTGCACGTCCGCCGGAATGAGATACGATAACATTGAATCGCGAGGCGAAAGGGGGAAACAAGGAGTTCGGTGGAGCTATACGTTTCCTGGATACCGGTGCGGAGATAGAAAAGTAACAGTGGTCCCGTAGGAAACGGTGGTTAAAGGAGGCTTTAGTAGGCCGTTGACTCAGCTTGATATTCCATGCGTCGCGAATTACGAGCGGCAGTAACATTCCTAGAACGATTCCCATAGATATAGACGGCTATCTGAAGGGAGATCAGCCTCGACGCGGAACCCCGGATCTCGGAATAGCTCCACTCTCTCTCCTCTCTCTTTCTCTCTATCTGTCTCTACCACCATCTCTATTTCTCTATCCCTCTGCGAGAAGCATGTTGATTCTTCTCTGTGGTCAGCTAAGTTCTTCGAAATTCCGGCAGTTTATTTTCACGGCGGAGCGGAAAACTTTCTTTATCTAGGACGGCGGCGGAATGCAGCGCGGGGATGGTAACGGTGCAAGGAAGTCACCGTGCGCGGATGCATCTTGAACGCCGTTTATGAAAATCGTGCTACAATTTCTTCTTCGCCGGGACGTGGAATCCCGCCATTCGGATTTCTCCCAACGTTTCACAGGGAGAAGCCGATTTACATTTCGACGATTCGTAACAATTCGGGCCGAAGCGAAGCGTGAGCGCGCACGCGCGCCGGAAATGTTCAATGAAATCATCCCCCCGATCTATTGACACGTGCGAATTCAATGTATCGTGATAAGAGTTTCGCTCGCGTCCAATTGCAATCTAAATTTCTGACGTTCGCCAATTGTTCGCGTTCAACGGCCTCGAATACTATGCTCGGCTTCTCTCCCGATGCAAATACGATCCTCGAACGCCACATTCAGACGATCGCTATTGCCTCCCACCACCCAGTGATCACCGCCCAGGAAAAAGAGATGGCGGAATCGATGAAGTTCGCTGTCTTTATCTTCTCGCTTGTCGTTTGCTCGCAGCGTGTCCAATTGACACGGTGCACAGTGGGCTATTTGTCCAGTTTAGTGTACCACAACTGTTGCAACGTTATTAACAGTGTCAAGGTCATAATAATAGAATTTTATATTTAAAAGATCGAAGCATTCTTGTTTTTTTCTTTTGAACAAAATTTTTTCAATGTTTTTTATATTGCAATTATACATGTGTAAATACTGCGGAATGTATGGGGAATGTATGGTACATAAAATATTCACGAATTTTTACATTTTTTTACCTTCAATTTCTGACTTTTTTCCTCCTACTTGTACTATCTGGCCCACTGTGCGGCATCAGATTTGACCGTCGACTACTTTGGCCGACAACGCCTTTAACCGACAACGATTTTGTCCGACAACTAAACCAAAATCGTTGTCGGTCAAATCTAGAGTCGGTGAAATGCTGTCGGTGAATTGGTGGTAGTGATGATAACCAATTCGGCGGGTGTACACACCGACTAACTGATTAACTGACTCACTGACAGATTGAATGACTGTCTGAAATGAACTGAACTGACTGTTCCTGGTGTGGAGCCATCCCTTTTATAGCTTTGTTCATTCTTTCTCCTAAGCTTTATCTTCGTGGGAACGGTGCGTCTTCTTCTTCGTAATTGATTTCCAATTAATGTCGTGTCTGCATTTTGGTCAGATTTCAGTTCTACGTCGTTTTCTTTTTGCTGGATCTCATTGCTCTTTGTGTTCTCTCAGATAGTACTCCTTGTCTGTCCTTCGTCCCTTGTGCGTTCTTAGTTCTGTCGAGGTTTTGTTTCTTCTGGACTATCTTTTATAATTTTTGTGCTGAATATAGTCTACGGCTTCTTTGTTTCTTTGATCGTACTCTCGTAATATGGTATAACATACAACACATTATTAATATTATTACTAAATGTTATTAAAAAATATTGAATTCACGATTGATTATCAATTATCGCTAATGGTTAAAATTATTCAAACCGTGAACTTCGTTGTCTTCGTTTTCGCTTTCTCAAAATTCCAAGAAAAATGTCATTCCTTTTGGCAATTTATTTACTGTTCTGGAATCGCTGAGAATTTGATTTGTGTAGCAACGAGTGAGCCTCGCTAATTCACCAATTTCTCTCGACGCAATCTCTTTTCCGAGTTGGAAATAGCGAAATCCGAAATTTGCGCAAACATTCGCAACGAACCCGCAACTGTTTCAACAATATTACCACGTGTCCCGGGGCTGTTAGTTAGAATCTTTCGTGCGGGTTTATGAAACTGCTGGGACGCGAATTGATCGAACGTGCTTAGACGCGAAGGCGAATGCGAGCGACGTGTTTCCTCGAGTATTCTGAAATCGCGTCGCTGGTATAAACGCCTACTGGAAGTGCCTTTACACCGCCGAGCAATAAATCTACCTTCAGATTCGTGTCGAAATGCCAGACGATTTGTCGCGTGTCACTACTCCACCGGTGGCAAACCACTTTCCTTTGCGCACCTATTCCAGCCGCCCGGTGTTTCATAGTTCGCTCCGATCAAAAAACCGTTCACGCGACATTTTTTTGCGCGGCTACTTTATGCAACGAAATAGCGCGCGTTCCTCGTGCCGCTGCCGCCGCCGCCATCGTGCAAGGGAAAATCTTCGGAATTGGTCCTTCCAAAGGAAAATCTCGTGGTCACTTTATGTCTATAAAGATTTACGACGATAAAAGCGCAAAATATCTCCACAACATCTTATACGAATGTGACTCAATTTCTCGCGTTACCGTTGAACCGTGAATTATTATGCGGGATGAAAATTTTTCGAACCAGTTGCAGGAAATAGAGTCCAAATAAAAAAAAACCACGCGCAGCAGAAGTGAAACTTCTTGCAGTCTAGTAATGAACGATCAAGCGACGCAAAAAAGGAAAGCGTATGGGAAATGCTATTATGAACTATGTCTCTCTCTTTACAATATCACAGTTTCACAATTTTCTACTTTTCAACTTTAAAATTTGATAATTTTTCAATTTCAGCATTTCCCAGTCTTACATTATTCCGAACTTACAATTTTACCATTTTCAACTGTAGAACTTTATCATATTACACCCTGCCAAAAGAAGTTTCACTTCAAAAGTTCTTTTCTTCTTCCGTGATCTTAACGAATCGAAGATCGCATCGTGCGCAACCAGATGTAACAATTTCAATGGTTCTAAATAAACTGAAAAACATATTTAAAAAACATAATGAAGAATTGTCTAAGCGGAGCTAGAGATTGCCATCTGCAAAATCGTAAAAAGCGTCCGTCTTCGGAATGCGAAATAATGATAGGTAATAGAAAATCCTAGGTTTCGTTATACTTCGGAGAACAAATATTGTCGCAGCCCTGAAGAATAGATTGTAGAACGGGCAACCGTTTAAGAGAGTCCTCTTTATCAACTAAGGATCGGTCGTCCGGCCGTAAGGCGTGCAGTGTGAAACTCGCAGCGATAAATTACCAGCGATACTTTTCAATCTACGTGAGTGCATCGGTCCGAAACCCGTGGACCTCGTAAACGATCTACGGGACACTATGCTGGAAAGAAAACCGAGGCGAGGGTCGACGAGGAAAGTCTCGTGCATGGTGAACGATGTAAAACGGCGTGGAAAGGGAGCAGCGATGTAAGAGCAGCGAAAATTGCGGGATCAAGGCCGAGGAGAATTAGGGGACGGTGCAGGAACAACAGCGGGCAAAGGGATGAAAGGAGGTGTAAGATCGGTGGTTAAAAGGGAGGATAGAGACAGGCCGGCAATATCTCTCGGTAAAGTTTCGACGTGTCAGAAACGATGCCGTCGCATATTGACTGCGGCAGTATATTGGACGCTGGATGAAGCCAGTGACGCTGGAAAAGGAAACTGCGAACGGTGCGACAGGGTCGGTCAGGTGAGGCTAGAGAGAGAATGAGGGTAGCAACGCCAGCAAACAGGTGTCATAAAGTGAGAACGTGTGTCCGAACGAGGGAAGGTAACCGGGGTCAAAACCAAGACGTGACGGCGTTACGTTTCGAGAGGTACCTTGGACTCGGTTGGCTACATGATTCGGGTGTAGTCATTGTTCAGGTTACAACCCCTCGGCTAGCAGAGAGCTTCTCTTGGTTCAACTACTCTGCAATCGACTGGAAAGACTTTTTCTCGGATACGCTCTTCAATCCCTGCTTGTTATCTTACCGGTACCGGTCTTAGTGATTAGAACTTTTTTCTTGTTCACAATTAAAGGCTGAACTTCAGAACCCCCGTTCCCCCTCCCTTTCGACATGTGTTATACGTCATTCTATTCGTTTTGACATGCCGAACACAAAATGTATATGTCATTTTTGGCTGAAACGAATAGTTTTCGAGATATTCGTGAAAAACTGCAGTTACTACACATTGAATTTTATGTATACGTGCTCGTCCGTGCTGTGCGTGTGCGTCTTAAACAAAAACAAAAAGGAAATGAAACTTTAGTGTACATATTACGATAATACCCCCACACACACACCCAGTGTTTCTGAGAAGAAGGTTGCAGAGATCATTCATCTGTTTGTTTCGATGTCAATCCAGCGAATGAATCTTTCGAGCCTAGAGTCTGCGTGTTCTAAATTTTCATTTCGTTTTCGTCTTTGTTTACAGTTGACGAGCGGTCGCATCGTGCTGACGCACAGTACGGACGTACCCGTGTACACAAAATTTAATGTGTACTAACTGCAGTTTTTCGCGAATATCTCGAAAACTATTCGTTTCTGTCGACGTATGTGACACGTTGAAAGGAAGGGGAGGGGGGTTCTGAAATCTTACCCAATTAAATGTCTTTGCAATCGATTCTAAGTTATATGTGTAGCTTCCGACCGTCGATAGAATTTTAAACGTGTTACGAGAGACAAAGATTAATCGCGTAGCTGCACGAGGGCAAAGTGACAATTTGCGAATAATAAGGGAACGTCGCATCCCCGAAATTATGCCACTCTAATCCAGGAGGCGACCGCTAAAATCCGCGCGATGCCTGTCGAAACGTAGAAGCGAGCATTTCACGCTCTCGCCAATCCTTCCGGCAAATAACGATGGATTGGTTTTGGATGATGGGAGAGAGCCGACTAAAACCTGGATACTGTGCGTGCGCTCCATTCCCCATCCGTTCTCAATTCGCATTCCCGACGCGGCATCTATCTACAACTGTGTAATATCGAAAACGTAGAGTACATAGGCCGCCGCGTCTGATCCGGCTTCTCAAGAACCGGAGGAGCTATTCGAAGTATACAGACCGTACAGTCGGCTCCAAAGGAACGAAATACGCGCTCTACCGCGTATAATGCCGGGAACGTTCCCGCAACATTATCGACGAATCGTGCCGCGATTACGGATGCGTCTCGCCCATTCATATTTGATGCTTGTCAATGATCAAAAAATTCTTTTTCGCCTTGGGTCCGAACGCCGGAACGAGCCCGAAGACTTTTATTTAATATTTATTAAGCCCTCAGCGCGAACACGTTCGCCGTGCACCTGCCGCGCACGACTATTGCGAATCTGCGGGAGACGCGACGTGCAAAATTAATGGCTGCTGATAATAATTCTTCCGCGACTTCGGACGGACTTTTCTTTAATATTTATCGAGCCGCCAACGCTGTGACGAGACAAGCTGCCTGGCCGACAACTGCGGGCACCACCTCCTTTATTCGAATTCTCGTCTGGTTATTTCTATTGCAAAAGTCTGAAGGGACCTTCCTTTTATAATTGGGGAAATCTATTTAGGATTAAATAGATTTAATCTCTCATCTACGAAAATCAATTTAAACATTGTTAGAATTCTCATTTGATTTGATTTATTTCGAACGACCATTTAGATTATGTAGCTGACGAAACGACTACTTCGCCTGCCTTGATCTTGTAAAATGATGCAGAAAACTGTGTGATCAGCAGTGTTGTGCAAATTCAATTACATTGTAATTCAATTGTATTGTATTTCAATTAATAATAACTTAATTACGTCGTGTATGAATGACTATAGAATTGAAATACAATGTAATTCAATTACTAAGTATTTTAATCGGATGTGTAATTGAAATAAAATATAATTCAAATACAATATAATTGAAACACAATACATATAATTGAAGGTGTGCCGCAGACACGTCACGAGCAACTAGTAAATGTATAAATAATAAATTCCTTCTGTTTGAAACCTTCACACAGATTTTTCAACCTCTTCTTGCCTATTACTTCATTTTTCATAATTCAATTACAATATATTTTATAATGGTACTCCATTGTAATTTAATTGTATGGAGATCTGAATTATAAATTACAATATGACAGAATTGCAATGTAATTCAATTACTTTGTAATTATAATTCTGGAGTAAATTAATTGTAATTCTGCACAACTCTGGTGATCAGCACAAACCCCGTCATAAGAAGTCTACATAACGGAAGCCTTCTAAATTACGAAATTGCAATTTGATTATTATTTCGACGATTGATTCGTGCTGCGAAATTGTTTTAATTCCACAAAGTGTCGAAATTCTCGAAAATCGCGATTATCGTGAAGCCTATTTACCAGGTCGACCGGTCGCGACGCAACTTAATTGCTAATGAGTCCAGTAGATCGTATGAGCCGTGGAACGTGTTTCTAACCGGTTAGCTGTTGACTTCGATAAATACACAAATTAGTTGCAGCCGGTTGCCTCCTGTTTGAAGTCCTGGGCGACTCCTGAAATCGAGCCAAGTGCTCGCTGGAAGTCCCCCCCCCCCCCAGCCCAGTGCTTCTAGACATCTTACTTGATGCGTCTCGCGAATTTTGACTTTTAAATTTTCGTACGACTAATTTCCTTCCCGGAGAGTGGAGAGAAAAGCTGCCTCAGCGCGTTTTCTTCCGGTCGCGTTGCTGGCCTGGACAGTTTCGCAACAAACGCGAACTTTCCTATCGACTCGAAATTTCGCGACTCCCGGAAACTGACTCCCCCACTTTCCCTTTTCGAAAGTTTCGATTCGCGATTGTGTTTTGTGTTTGCTGTTCAAGTGCGGAAACGCGCGACCTGCGGAAAGTATTTGTACACAAGAGACGTCTCCAGACAGCGAATATTGCGTGTGCAGTTCCGCGAATGTTCATTCGGCACACTGCAAGTTAACTTTGGCCGGGATGTAAATTATCGTTGTTGCTTATTGCTTATCTGATTTCCGTTCACACATGCAGAAAATATACTGCATGAGGTACCCTAAAATATAAGATACACATTTCTTTTTTTTTTATAAATATTTAAAGCTGATTCTTTGGTACAAAATTGGTTTTTCCACTTCGAAGAGCTGCCACTTCTATGACAATTGGAAATTTCGAAAAATTTTATTCTACATTTTAGATAATACGTTTCTATCAGCGAGTCAGTCGACGTTCCAGTCCATTGCAATAATGGCTGCCAGTAAATCGATGTTCCAGGAAGTGAGGTGTTGAAATAATCGAATAACTCTTGCAGCATTTTCCGAATAAAGTTGAGCGCTGCGAACTACATTGTCATACTTCAAGGAAGTTAGTATTTATTATTTCATACTTGGAATTTCCAATAAAATTGCAATTTCCAATATGAGAAAGCATTGTTTCACGATTATCATAATGAAAATGAGAAAATTCGTCGATGAGATGAAACTTTGGAGGTTTCGGTCAGAGTAATTTTTCGTCATAGAAACTGGTGAGTGTATTTAAGAGGACGCGCTTAAGTGGATCACTGTGTACATTATCAGCGTTAGATGATTACGCGGGGATCAAAATAATTATGGCCGTTGTCTTCGAGGAGCTGGAATTTAATTTGACGTTAGTTAAATTACGCTTGTTATCAATTCTTGGTAACCGATCGATATTTTAGCTCGCATAGATCACGTTTGACTTACAATCGATGCTGGATGGTATTACGGTGATGGATATTCACCGGCAACATTAGGAATCACAGGCTGCGAATTCTGGAAATCTCTATTGACGTTTATCGCCGCGAATTAGCATAACAGCGTAACGTTCGTAATTCACGAGCTATACATTTGTCACGTGACGCGATTAATCTTTGTAGTATAAATTTATACGTTTAAGTCATCTGTGAAATTCAGCTGATAATTTCACGGGTTGGACTATAGAAATATTTTTCTTTAACTTTCAGAACGGGTACCATTCGAGTCGTGAACAGAAATTTTCACTGTAACAGAATTTTTGTTTAATCTGCTTATTGGCTAAGATACGTCGCCGTAGATCTTCTTTAAGATCATAAGATTATAATTCTTTAGTAGACAAATATTTCACCTGGAACGAGGTATTAGTGACAAGATACGAAACGTTCCTTTCCGTGCGCCTTATTAAGGAAAACAAATGTACCTGTCCCAGTAAATCTGTAGATTCCGATGAAAGCACAGATTCAGTGGTCCCCTGGGTATGAATCATTTCCATTCAAGCTAGGGCTCACGTCTGCAGATAACGCCTCACAAAATCTCCTTTCCCGATGTCCATTTCCGATTTGGTACGTCGTTTGCTCTTTTATTAAACTATTGCCAAATTTGACTGCGTAGAAATAGTACACTCTGAACGCAGCGTTTAGTTATCCCAGCGCCTTTTATACCAGCGGAGGAGACACTACGTCTAGTTTACTTAGTTTCCTCTTTCTAAAAGATGGATATTTGAAAATTTACGAAATTAAAATGATTTCAAGTGAACCCTGCACCGCGATGTACAATCTCGGACGGCCAAAGAACACAGTGGGCTGGATCGTAACACATTTTACTATAACTCTTCAACCATATATTAGCGAAAAATGTGATTTTTTTTAACTTGCAGAACTTATTTCTTTTTAATTGTAGATTATTTTGCAGGATATTCCATCGTAATAAATATATTTTTTTGAATAATTTTTTAATTAATTCTTTAAATTTTATTGTTTGAAAACAAAATTCAGATGTGTTTAGAACATTAAAATCACCGCAAATTTGTGCGTCCAGATTCGCAACGGGGATCCCACCTTTAGATCGAATCAATTGGAATAAATTCTATTTCATACAATTTAAAAATTCAATACATTCGTAGATCTCGAAATTCATTGCGAATGCAATATTTTCAAGGAAATCTTTCGCAAACAACTCCGTATAAGATAAAAAAGCCAAACAGAACGACTTCTTCTAATTACTTTGATGAGATGGGACGAATACTTAATCTACTTCCTACTTTAAATTGCATCTATTCATTTTCACCGTGAATAGCATAACATCCGCAGCCTACTAATCAGGTAAAAGTCGCTTTGCTACGATGTTTGCAGGAATCGCAACAAAGACAGTACGAAACAAGACGAAACACAAATGGCGAAGGTAGAAAATTACTGGGACCGCAGTTTCACAGTGCGGCGCGACAAGATCAAAGCATTCGCGGAGTTTCGCGAGAGAATCAAGTAAATGTAATCTCGTTACGGAATACATACTGAAGGAGGAGAGGAGGGGCTAATCAATCAACTCGAAACGAGATTCCGTATCGTTCGCATTGGTATCGAGTAGTAAGCATCCGGAGCCACCGAAATGGTTCCGAGTTCGAGAGGCAGAGCAGAAGGAAGCCGCATCCGGCACGCCAAATACAAATCGATCAAGAAGAAGGAGAGACGGGTCGTCTGTCGGGACGACACGTCGTCGCAGCAAAGGTTGTCAGGTTCGACAGGCACTATCTGGGAAGCCATCTTCCTCGTTGCTCTTCCTCTTTCATCTTGTTCGCGGTAATTCGAACGACTCGGAGCAGTGGAAATTGCCGAGTGCGTATACTTGGTCGCTTAAGGATGTACTAGAGCAGGGGTCGGCAACCTTTTGAGTCGGAAGAGTCAAAAATTACAATTTACAAAATTTTAGTTTTTAAAGAGCCATAAAATTTTTTCTTGCCAACAATAATCATATAAATTTTACGAATCACCGCTACAAGTTGCTGGACCGTTATTCACAATATTGTTCACATTATTAAGTATGCTGTTATCTAACCTGTTCTATTTTTTATGAATTCATAAATACAAATAAATACAAAATAATATTATGATATCAACAAGTGCTTCTAATATTTACATATATTATTTCATACTTTACTCGCCAGTTATGATCATAGATGCATAAAATCCTGTGAAAACATTGAAAACGTTTAGATGTTAGGATTACGTTGCAGAAGAGGTTTTCAGTGAACGGGTGTGCCTCGAGCGTTCGAGTACGGGGATCATGAAAAACTAATTACCAGGCGTGTATAAAATCGGGAGCAGGGGGGGGGGGGGGTGATGGCTTGATCTCTGACCAGGAACGTTTACACGTTCGTAAGCCCCCAGTGTTTGGCCACCTTCTCGACGCGATGGTTGGTTAGAGCCGGGCATCTCTATCTTCGTAAATCTTCGCGAACGCGGAGAAATACGGCGGGTCATTGCAATTTGTTTTTATAGGGAATCGGGGGAGGGGGGCTGCCGTCGGGGCTCACGAGTGGAGCCAGGAATTACCTTGGGATATCTATGCGGAAATGTTGAAATTTCGCTGGTAGCAGATAGGAGGTAGCACGCCAGGGGGTAGAGGTCAGTCTCGCGTGATGGCTAACGAGTCCACTGATCGTTGAAAGAAAAGTGGGCTAAAAGGAAGAAACCTCTGGCTGGAAAGCTCCAACATTGCGGCTTCCACCCGCCAGGCATTTCGCATGAAACAATTTTGCGTAGTGCAAACCGTGCGGCGCATCGTTACATACTTGTTTAATGTACGAGTTTTGCATTCACTTTCTTTCGACCGCGGCGAGTACCATTTCCGAGCCTGGCCTCCGGTAACCGATAACGCCTTCACGGTGCACGTATTATAAAGTGACTATAGCTTATGATTTCGTTCCCGTTTCGAAACCTTATGCAAAATTGAAATTTTTTCAATCGATCGAGCCACTCGTTTGCCAAACCGATTGCAGCGGCCGATCTTCTCATCGTTATGAACAGGCGGGAAAATAAATAAAATATAATCCTATTTATTTTAAAGTATGTGTACAATTTTGAAAATAAAATATTTTATTTGATGTAGTAATTTTAGGAAATAAAATATTTAATTTCATGCAGTAATTTTTGAAAATAAAATAATTTATTTGAGGCAGTTATTTTTTTGTGTTGTTATTTTGTCTTTATTTTCAATTTCAATTTTAAATATGATTCGCATTTAATAGATTTACGAGTACAAATAAAAAAAATACAATATTATATTTTGTGGTTCCGATTGTTGAAAGAGAAATATTTTATTTTCTGGTTCCAATTGGTAAAATAGAAATATTTTATTTTCGAAATTATATATCGTATTTAAAATACTATTTTCTTCAAGCAGAATAATTAGACAACGGATTTTATGCATTTATGAGAAAAACGAGTTAGTGCTATTTGAAACAGTAAAAGCATTAGAAGAATTTCAACATATTCAGAATAAAAATAATATTCTTTTTCACTCTAGTTTGTTGGAATTCAAGTAGACAATTTTTATTTTGCACAAAGATCCACGGTATAACTATAATAGTGTAAAATATTATAGTTTATTCCGAAAAAAAACTTTACTTAAGTTAGACCATAATTATATATTTTAGTTTAATTTATATTTTCAAAAATTTCAAGAAAGAATGCAATTACATTGAAGTTAAAAATACAAGAATTTGTACACGCCAAAGTTTTAATTATTATTTTTAAAGAGTCACATTTGATACATTTTCGGGACGTTGAATAACATTTCATTCTCGTGTTAATTAAAGCTGTACGCGTTCTAAAAAAATAACCATTACAGAATGCAGATACTCATATATTTGTTCATCTTAAAATATCACAAATATAACATGCGAATCAGGAGACACATAATAATTTAACATTCGCAAACAGTGTTATTGAAATTGATCGTGTTAATCTAATATTTGTAAGGAGGCTCGACACGGAATTCGTAAAGGTTTGACAGTTTGACACGATGTGATGCTTCGCCGATCGCTCGCAGGAGACTGTTTATTTCACACTAGAGCGGACGGTACGGCGTACCGTCTAATATAATAGACGGAAAAATTATAATAAAATATGAAAATTATTATATAAAAATTATACATTCAACGGAACACTTCTTCTTCGATCAATATTACATTTAATAATATAATATTTAATCTAATAGCCGTGCGGACGCTCGTCCGCTTGCGGACCGTCAGCTCAATTGTGAAAGGTTCTATAAGACTGTGGGTAATCGGCTACGCAAGCGGACGGTACGCCGTAGTGTGAAACGGGGCTTAAATATGACATGCACATTTACATCATTCTTACATCTTACATATTATATTTCATATATTTTGGAGCCAACCGTTCGGAAATTTTAGTGTTCTCGATTTATTTACATTTCCGTTGTATTTATTTTGAATGAAATTTTAATGGTGCTGTGTACACGTGCTGCAATGTTTGCGTGTCAGAAACACGCGGAAAATTCACAGCAGCGGGAAATCCGAGAGGGAGGATGATTGTGCCTGTGATTCTGCTTGGAAAATGAGCCGTCACCTAAACAATACGATCTAAGGACAGTTCAGTTGTTCCGTGAACGTCACCTGGCACGTGTCGATTTTTTTACGAGTCACGATAGCGTGTGTGAAAAATGGTTGTGCTAAAATCCGGGTCTTTCTCGAGCAAAAATATTTTTTCACAGAACAACGCTCGAAATTGTGATAAATTGAAAGGGTTTATTACAAACATTTATTGCAAGATCCATTTAAGGGTTAATTGCAGACATACCTTCAAAAAGGAAATAAATTAAAACACATTGAGATCCACTCCGCGATTAAAGCTTGAAATTCCTCAACCGCGGTGAGTTTTCGAGAATTGTTTAAACGAGAACCACTGCACCCTTGAATTTACAAAATTATGAATTTATTAATACGAGTTATCAAGGACGCGTGGTGTTTCTTTTTATAACTGAAACATGTAGTCACGAACGAGTGCAGCTGAACGAATGCGCCCCAAAAAAACCGCTTTCCATGGTTAACACGACAGCTGCAGCTGTAGTTGCGCGTAGCCAGAAAACCAAAAAAGAATCTTAATCCGCATGAGCGTGGTTATCAACTGAACTGGAATAAAAGAAATACGGAAAAAAAGCAAATGCAGGTCCAGCCGGAACAAATAGTTTTAATTCTTGGAAAACAAGATTCCCTTTTAACGTCGGAAAATTCTTTTGACGTTTATTCCAATATTGAATATAATATTCGTACGACATTTCTGCCGTATAATAATCGTTATAAGTTATCGCGCTCTCTGTATGATACTATTTCTTTGCCGGTTCTTTTGCGTTTCCATCGAGCGACTAAAAGCATTCCTTTCAAACGGAAACGCTGAAATTTCCCATTTATTCGGATTCGGGGCAGCGAGATAATAACCCTTTGTCGACACGAACGGTATGCACCTAATTAAAAGTTCCGTTTCGCGGATACACGTCCAAGAAATGGTTAGCGTCAAACTTCCCGGCAGCAAAACTAATCTGCACACTTGTGCACAGTCGCGTACGATCTCACTATAGTCCACGTCGATATTAGTATAATAGGCTAATCCCCGCTTCATGTGTCAGAGAAATTTCAAGTACGTCTTTCTCGCATTCGCTTCCATTTGGACGTTGATGAAAGAATTGTTTCTATTGCGACATTTTTATCTGGTCTTATTCTCGAAAAGTTTCTACGAAAAATTGCTTTGAATTAGTTCAGCTTATCTACGAATGTTTTCTGCTTTTAAAAGCAGGTTCGTTTCGATCAATTTGGAGAATTGAAAAACCTAGTTCTTAATTTGTTCCGCGGGAAATACTAAAATGAATACGGAAGTATAGATTAGGGTGGCCCTTATTTATCAACCATAAAATTTTCGGCACTGCTCCCCCCAATATTTTTCCATTTAATAAAAAAATGATATCACCAAAGTTTTAGATTAATCGGGCGTCGGGAAGACGTGCCATATTGAGCGTGAACTTGTGAAATAGAAGTAACTGCGCGCTAAATGTGAAGAGTATACTGTGAAAATTCAAGTTAAATATTTTATACCTCGAAATTCAAGTACAAGTGTACTCTGTACGAATTAAGATTATTTCACATTAATTAGCCTGTCTAATTGCTGTTCCGTCACCTTCCCGCTAACAAGTCCGTTTTCGCTCAAATTTCATGTTTCAAATTTCGGGTTAACGGTGTATATATCACATCATAACCCCTCAAGAATTCAGCAGACGGTTGAAAGCCCCTGCAGCAAAACTAAAAACTTGTAAATAATTTTTTTTTCTTTTTTTCCTATAAAATTTCTCATTTTCTCTTCGGAAAACAAATTTCGGCAAAGTTGAAGCACTTCCCAATGGCAAATTTTCTTTCGCGGTCCCTTGCTCTTTGAACCTACCCTAACCTTTAAGTAGAGTCACACACAGATTAGGGACTATTTTATTAGTACTTTTACTAGTATTTCTCGGATTAGCCAGAGAATAGAATAGGGATGGGAATTCTAACTTGATGCATTCAACATGATAACGGAGGTGAAGCTGGGGGGAGCCAACTGGCAGGCGAGGCACCATGCATGTCTGAAGGTGAGTCGGTCCAACGTACGCTCCGAGCTCTAACCAGCTCAAAAACTCTAAAAATTACTAGGTAGAATAAAACAGAGGAGGGCCGAAAAACGAAGGATAATTGCAACCCTTAATTGGGCCGAGGTCTGTAGCGCCAACTGTGAAACTGGTGATGAAAGAACCGGTGTGCCTTAAGGAAGTGAGGGGTGGCCGATCCACTCGTCCCCGACAACCACATTATCTATCTAGTCCACGACAACCTATCCTGTGACACCCGGTGATGAAACAGGCACCGGCTAGTTCACAACATTCCAGTTCATAAGAACAAACCTCGGCCTCGTCTTATCCGCCAGCCCTCGGTTCGTAATACGCAAAAAAGTTTTCGCCAAGTATAACTAAGGACCACTCTACTATGCAGTGATTGGTACGCTAAGCCAAAATCGTAGTAAAAATCTGTGTATCTTTTTTTTTAATGTTTAAGCAAGCTAAATTGTTTTACGACTCACAAATCTTTTATTATAAAATATATTCAGTGAATAACAATCGTAAGACACATAGTATAGTCATTGGCACAGTGAAAATAAACGTTGAACAGGCTATTCGTTTTATAATTATACATATACGTACTTATTACATCTGTGGTGCAGTTCGAAATTAAGTTATAAACCGATAAAGTATACTTACTCGTAACGAAACTTTTAATGAAACGGCCACCCTAGTATCCATATATCATTTAATTGAAACGCTAACGTTCTGGCTTGAATTGGCCTCGGGCTCAAGTATTTATTTCAGTAAAACTATCCTCCATGAATTAGGTTGATGTTTGCTATGCAAATCCTCAAACGCATTCTGTTATACTATCCTCTATGCGGCAGCACACAGACTGACCGATGAGAATTCAGTAGTCATTTTCTGTGCTGCTTGGGATCATAATCCGTGGAAGAAAATAGCAATAAATATGAATTTCTAATTTACTTTTAAGACGAGTTCTAGCCATTTTAGTTCTTCTTATCCATTTGCTTATTTATGGAGTATCTTTCTCCTGTTGTTTCAGTTTTGTATTTTCTATTTTTTGTTTTCCTACATTGAAACTTGTAAAATTTTTGTGGTTTCAAAAATATTGAATGAATTGATAAAGTGTACGATATTCAGTTGTTTCCGTATTCTCCTATCCATTTGTCTTTCTATAAAAAACATATTGCGGTTCCATGTATACGAAATAAATTGAAAATTCTTAATTGCCGCAACCGGTTTCTGGGAATAGGGAAATTCGAAAACCAAGTTTTCCGACTTTTAACAATGTCCATTGCTTTAAATTGCACGTGCCCACTTTGTGTCATAAATACATGAAATCCGCAGTCCATCGAGAAGGTACAAGAAAATGGAGTGCTGAATGTTGATGAATAGATGGACGGTATATTTAATGTACTACATAAATCCTTTATGTATCATGATTAAATTATTATTAATATCGCAACCGTAATGGTTGTTCAATCGATTGACTCTTAATCCGTGATAATGCGCGCAGTTTCCACGAACCGTAAGCGTTTACATCGATCGATATTTTGCGGTTCGGTTACATAAGAGGTTAAAGAGGGTCTCGTAGTATCCTGAGAAAAGGCAGAGACGAACAAAGATGAAACATGAGGGCGGAAGGAACAGGACAGACTTGGGAAGAGAGAAACACGACGAGAAAGACTGTGTATGAGTGTGTGTCTGCTAAAGAGAGGGAGAGAGAGAGAGAGAGAGAGAGAGAGAGAGAGAGAGAGAGGGTGGGAGAGGGAGAAAGGGAGTCGCTGAAATTGAGATGCCTTATCTTGAGGATGAGAAAGGAGTCTTTCGGATGGAGTGCAGTTGGTGAAGCGAGGTCCCGCAAAAATCTTCCGAGGAATAAAAGGGGATACTGCTTGCGGAAACCAACCAGTTTCACTAGGTCGAACTACTTCGTTTGTTCGTATTGCGCACCTCAGATTCCATGTGCTTCCTGGAGAATCCGTCCTCGTGAAAGTGGAAGTCGAAGCTAGCCGATGCGGAATGTAAAATTGCTGCCCGGTCCCCCAAGGATTGCTAGGCGACTCCTGCGCGGTACCTTGGTTGTTTCCAGTTCTTTTTTCCCTTCTTTTTCGGGGGTTGGCCAAGCCAATTTGATCCCACGAACATTCATGCGAACGTGTTTGTAGAGTCGGCATAAACAGCAGCCAAGTAATGCAACGGATAAACATGGTAAACGAATATTTCCTACTTTAAATTCGTGTGAGACGTCTTTCAAAATTCTGGGTTGTTTTGTGTTTGCATTTCATTATGGTCGGTTATGGGAAATATATAGATAGAATATACATATGGTGAGTTGTTTATAAAGGTATACTATGACCGGGGTTAACCCAGAAATGGTATAATGTCTCCTCAAACTGTGATCTCACTAACACTGGAATCGTCTGAAAAATTTACCGTGATACTTCCAAGTATTCTAAAGACTTCGCCAGTAGTTAAGGACAGGAAATGTCCGAGTTTTCAGTCCAAAAAACGCACAAGGCTTGATATTCAGAAACTTATTAAAACTTTGCGGAAATATATGTATACAATATAGCGAAGCGAAAGTTGATTACGCGGAAAAGTAATTACGTGGAACAGTACGTACAAATTTCGAGCACGTTTTCTTTCCGTTTCATTTAAATATCTCCCTTCGGTTGCTCTTCAGCCGAGGGAGAAGTGAAACTTTTCCCGTCCACTTGAAACTATATTTTAAACTTCCGTGGAACAGAGAGGAACGAAACAAAAATTGGAACGTACCACCGTGCTTCTCACGCATCCGGACATTTGTTTGAAGAATTAGCGGTCCGTAAAGCCGAAAAAACGTTCCGGTTTATGCTTGCCCAAAGCGTCTGCTAACCGTGTAATATTTCCCCTCGTCGCCGGGCCCTTTTAAGGGTCATCTGGACAATCTCTATTACGGAATTTCGCGTTAACGAAGGCCAGAAGAAGAGAGAGGCGCGAGAACAAATTTCAGGTCTCAGCCTCGCCAGAAATTTGATCATGCGAGTAACCTAATCTTCATCAGTTTCCCGGTCTCCTCATATTTTTTAATCGTCGCGACTCCGCGATCTGCGGAGCAGTTCTTTTCGACTTAAATTTCGCTAGACACTCTTTTTTCAAATCGCAACTCGACGAATTCGGTGACCGTAATATATATATTAAAAAAAAATCTTTATTCCGATTCTAAAACTTTTATAGCAATTCATTTTCATACAACGGTTCGTTCGTATGTCGTGTGTGAGCTATGAATCGAAGGAGAATTAGACCGTAGAAGTTTTTCTACTTAATTAGAAGTTTGCTAACTTTTTTTTGTTGCGAACAACATTACATTCGAAAGGTGAAAATACTGAGGAAATCGGTTCAGTTATATTTTCCATGAAAGAATCAATTCACTCCAACAAATACGACTGAATTCCTGAAGTTGAACTGTTCGATATGTTGGTGCTATATATCACAGGTTTTACGTCCCTCCCAAAAGTCCTCTGGTGAAAAAGGAAACTTATTCAGAGAATAAACTCGATCTGCGTGCGCCAGCTAAAATCGTACGGATGATCTGTGGAAATCGTTTAACAAAATTTTATATCCCCGACTATTTAATGTCCTAACTTTACTCTCGAAAATGTATTCCCGACGATTAAGTATTTTATCCACCAGCTTCAACCCGTAGACCAATTCATGCGATTCGAACATTATGTCTGTCCACATTACTATTAATTGTTACACCTGTACTTATCCAAATATGAAAAAAATACTGATAGTAACGTACGTTCTCGCCTTTAACATTTTTATAGTAGTAGCAAACACGATTGACCCACCGATTCATTTTTTTATATAAAGATGAAAGCTTATGCGCTACGTAATTCTTGATGAATTATTTATAGCGTCAAAAATAATGTTGATCGATATGTTTTGCAATCATTTAAAAACACATGGCCTTACTGACAATATTTTTGATACTATTACAGTATTTTGTCCATAAATGTTCCACAACAGTTTGACCTGTAAATGTCTCTGATCTATCCTCACTACTGCGGGGATCGAGAAGCCTTCGGGGATCACCGAAAAATATGACATCATGCGGCTCGGGCCTATCGGTGAACATTATTTTTTGATGGGCCTTCGATGACCATATTTGTGGAATTTTTCTGATAAAAATCATACCAAATATGATATAATTCCCATGATATTTACTTGTGTAATCGACAATTAAAGTTTCGGGCGCAAGGAAGGACAGTCGCCGGCGAGTCTCTTTCTTTCCCATACGCTATCCTTCCTTGCGCCCGAAATTTTAATTGTCTAATACACAAGTAAATATCATCGGAATTATATCATATTTGGTATGATTTTAATTAGAAAAATTCTAAAAATATGGTCATCAAAGTCCCATTAAAAATAATTCTGAAGACGTACTCGTAATTACTCTGACGCATGAAGCGTGGATTAGCTTATTAGCAATATCATTTTTTTATTAAATGGAATAATATTGGGGGAAGTCGTGCCCAAAATTTCAGTATCGAAAATAAGGGCCACCCTATTGTACAGTTTACCCTACAACCGGATGAGTCGCAAGGATCCACAGACTAGTAGTAAACACGAAAGAGTCGGGCGAATGCCATATCGTCAGGTCTGGTATTTGCGATCAGATCAGCACGAATTCGCGAGTAATGCCATAACATTTTTAGCGTCGTTCGAAGCTGGTTTTACGCCGACGCTTAACTCTCGACTGTAATGAGTTTTCGAGGAATTCGGTTGATCGTGTTCCTCCGGGGTGGGACAACAATATGCTCATTAAAAAGGCAAGTGCCTGGCAATGGTATGGGACAACTGTGGAACGGGCTCCGCGAGTGCACTCGATAGTGACTGCCAAGTTTAGAGGAGTTCGCAAGGGCCTCGGCCTCTGGGACAAGTTGGACATCCTTTTAACTGCTACTAAAGTGGTGAGTTCGTTTCCCTCTCGACTAGCTCGCCGGTAAGCTTCGAAACCCTGGAACGTTCGATTGAAATGCGCGGGTTAAGGGCAAGGACAATTCGAGGGAGAAGAAAACCACTTTGTTGGCGAGTATCGGATGCCTTACTGCCACTGCAACAAAATGTTTCCGCTTTGATTACATTTCCGGGAGAATGGAAAGTAAGATTTCGCCCGGAGCAATTGTTCCACTGACGCCCCCGCCTCTGTTTCATCCCTTGTATACCGGCGCGAGGCGTTCATAATTATTTCACGGTGACTTTACGCTTAATCTGCCTTTCGAGAGGCTCGTAAGAACATTGCCGTGTTGCTGTAAGCATAACAACACTCTTGCTGAAACAATTAACGCGCTTCTCATTGTGCCGCAGTCACGATTGAACTTGCATTCGCTTCTTTTCCAAAAAAGCAATTGGAGAACAATTGGAAGAGGTTGTGAACGTAGCGAAACTTCCAAAGACAGGTAAGTTTTATACGGTTCGCAAGATTTTGATTTTATGTTTATTAATTACAATTTTATTTATAATTAACGTATTCGGTAAAAAGAAACTTTGTGCAACGCGTACACTTTTTTATTTCACGTTCGTAAAATTTTAAATATTGTCGTATATTCTTAATATATGTTATTACGAAGATATTTTTGCATATTAATTACGGATCAAATTATTTTTAATTCGTCGATACGCGCGTATTTATAATGCTGATATCTCGTGATCCCTACGCAATGATTAAAATTAACAATTTTATGTTAATTATACAGGGTGTGCCATTCGAAGTAAACCAATCGGATCTCTCCATAGTAACAACATCAAAAGCTTAACCTTCACCTGAGGGAACCCGAATATTTTGTACATCTTAGTATCTTTGATATATTAGGCAAGACCGACAATGTGTTCCTCAGAACCTAACAGAATGGGTAAAGGTCCAGGCAGTTTAGCCTTTTTCCTTTCATTTTCATATTTTTTGCATTCCAGTATAAGGTCATTTATATTAACTGGTACTTTACATATATCGCAGATCATGTTTTCTTTTTTACTTAACAAAAATGAATGGGTTACTGCTGAGTTAACTTTTTAAAACATTGCGGGCCACCTATTGCCTGTGCTTGTTAAACTCGTTGTTTCTCACAATTCACGCAGACAAATTTTATTTTGCATAGATAAGTAGCCATTGAATGCACACGACGAATTGTCTTTCACTCGAGTCACTTCAAAATTTGTGCGCCTGCATCGAAGCTTGTGTAACCTACCTCTCGCGGGTAGTATTTTATTTATTAAATATTTGAAGTGGCTGGAAAAATTTCAACCGACACAGTATGTATTACGTATGCCAGTCATTTTAATTCGTTCGGACGACCGCAGAAGGAACTCGCTGTTTAAACATAGATCGCAGACGAAAAATGTTGCGAATCCCGAGAACAGTGGAAGTCCTTCCACGGTTCCTTCACATCTGACGGCACGCTTAGAAATACGTAATAGCAGAGTGCATTCCTTAAGGGAATGGAGAAACAAACTGAAATATTCCGGTGACAGTGAACAAAGTTTCTTGAGGGGAAACCTTCCCGGTCTGCCTGCTAGGTTCGCGATTTCCTTGACGGTACGTCGGACGTATTTCGTTGCTCTTGCGATTTTGTCATACGCGATGGCATTATGTTTATTTCATGGTCCCTGAGGACCATAATCGCGCAATTACAGCTGCAGATGTCCAAGCATTTATTTATTTAACCAATAATATCTCTTTTATTTAGAAATCCCAAGTCAAACTGTCAATATACACACTTATAACGTCAACTTTAGTCTTAGTATCTCTCACACGCCTTACAGGTATGTTCCCTATTCTAAAAAAAATCTTCGAATAAGGTATACTCTAGCCTAAATACGTTTAAATTTATTTATTTTTACAAAAACGAATTTCCTAGGACTTTATATACCGTTAATTTAAGGATTTAATAAACGCTATATGAATAGCCCCAGCGGCAAAGGGGCCATAACCAATAATATCTTCAATGTTATCGGACAGCATAAGAAGTATTTTTCAAGAGGTGATTCCCAAAAAATTGTTGAGTCTCTTACAATTTCAAATTCATCTAAAAAGAGAAGCAGCAGTTAAGAATTATGTATCTAGAAAGAGAGAGAGAGAAAATGGCATGGCACTTCCGTCTTCTGTATAATAAAATTATTCATCAAATTACTATTAAATCGCGTGGTTTGCAAATTCTCTTCGATGCGACGGCGGTTTCTTGTCAAGCAAAACGAAGACAAAGAAAAATTCAAAAGCCGGGACACATTCTTTCAAGTGGAAGTTTCGTCCGGTCTTGTATTCTCATTAGATGGACGCAATAATTTGCATTAACATGTTGTAGATTATACGATGACTCCTAGCTGCACGAGCCAGTTACAGCGAGAGAAAGAGAGACGAAATATTTCTTTCGTTGCGGTCGGAAGGCGCGGTCTGGCGTGAAACTTTCTCACTAAATAAAAACTCAAAATTCTGCCCCATAAGTTCAGCCCGGGGAACTGTGTTTACGGAAACCCTAACGTGGAAAACGCAGAGAGTGCTTTGTACGTCTACATATAACGCGTTCTTTTCCAAGTCCAGCATTAAAATTAATGGTCTGGCACGTTATTTCAGCAGTGTGATTTTTAAGCACGTCCCACGGTGCTCCGCGGTTGTCCTATTCTTCTTTAATGCCTGGTATTCATTTTGTCGACGTTAATGCCTTATATTACTTAGATCATGTTGTTGCCTTATCGATTATTAGCTAGGTTGTTAGTCTATCGATGTCTACGTACCACATCTTACTTTCATCAAGAATTTTACAAGATTTAGGAAGAGGGAAATTGGGTGGAATCGAAATTAAATGGAACTTTAAAGGAACATTATCAGTCTTGCAACAAAAAATAAATATTTTCAGAAAATTAATGATACGTATAAAGACTGCTTACAAAACATGTTGCCATGAAGTATTTTCCGATACTTAAGAAACCCAATGCATACAAGATTTACGCTATACAGTAACATTATTGCATATTGCAACGCACATAGACGACTCGTTCATTACCGATTCAGAACACCATGATAAGCAGCGAAGATACATCAATAAATCCATACGAAACAAGAACATGGTCTGCCTTAGGCGGTCGGCCATACCTAACAGGCGCCGTAAGCGCGGATTCTAGGATCTACATATCTAAATCGTGGACCTTTGAAGAACATTTGAGCGCCTGCGGAAACATATAAAACCCATGAACTGTCTAGTAAAGCTATCGCAAACAGAATTACACCGGCAAAAAGCATGCTAAAAATAAATATCATGTATGGACATATTTTCAGAGTATCCAATATTTTATCTGATATTTGTATTTAATATTTAAGATCTGAACAAATATCGCACAGTACGAAAGAAAAGAATGACATTCCGAAAAAGTAAATTAAAAGCAAACATCACATGTGAACTAATATCTACTTTTTCCAGCTGTTGTTTGCGCTTAATGTTTGTGGCCTGTGCAAATATTACATAGACACATTTCTGAAAACTGCTATTTCTTTATCTGTGCCTGCAATAAAGCTTTCGGAAAAAGTTCATTTGTATTCTTGAGAAAGAAGAAACTATTTTTTTCGCGAATAGAACTATAATTTTGACGATCGTTGATGATGTTATTAGAGTAGTGGGTACTATTCTTCGATGCAAACTAGATTTCAGCAAAAAAAAACAATTTTTATTATTCGTCTCGAGTTGGTTAGCCGATCGAGTATTAAAAGACTCGAGGAAAAGTAAATATTTCGTAAATATGAGTGTAACGTGGTATGCGTGGAGGTCAAGTACGGGAAATTCAGGGTGTATCGATCTCTCAATTGTATTGACGAGAGCCAAGTAATCAAGATGGAGTCAATAATCCATGATCCGTTCAGCCTGGGAACTGGTCTACCCAACGTGTAATTGGGATCAGTGCTTATCTGTTGGCGCACACCGGGTTTCAACTCCCTTGCCAACATCCCCGTTTTGCCTCCTCATCGCCTTTGCGCGATTCGTACATGCCTACTTAACGTAACAACCTCAAAGCGTTTTACCGTCGACTCGTTAACTAGCTTCAATAATCCGATTTAATTATAATATCCCAATTTCTCCGGTAACACGTGGTTTCGCTTTAACTGCGATTCCAACGAAAATCGCTGCCGTAATTTTTCCACTTTGCTCAATCGCTGACACCTGCGCACTTTCCAGAGAAATATAGCGAAGCGCTAAAAAAAATGGTCAAAACTTGTTTCTCATTTTTTCGTTTCTCTGGGTAGCTTTTTTTAATGAACTTCTCACACGAACACATATTATGATAAAAATACAATAGTTGGACATCCGAGCGAGTTCAATCTCGTTATTATTATAAAGCAATATATACGAGCTGTTTATTCGTCTGTTTAGTTTGACATCACATCTCAAGGGTTTAGTCATCATTAAATCAAATAATTGTTATATAATTTAAGCGTGACATGCAGTAGACGAACGTAACACCCATTGATATTATTGAATTCTACAGAATTTTTAATCATTATCCAATGCTTTTATCACTTATCAATTATCATATTTGTGTGAATTTCGATATATTTCCAGTCTAACAAATGCGTCGATCGATATGTAGTTACTGACGTTACTGTAAGAGAGAGAGATTAAAATATTTCGAATATTTTAATCATGAAATAAGTGTATTTGTCGAAGTTACAGGGGGAAGATTACAGAACATTCGAAACGAAAAACGTTCGAGTACTCTCAATGCTGATTGTTTATTATTGGAAGAGCGAATGCATCGAAAGCTGTGAAGTCCCTTAATTAATACAGTTTTATTGTGTTATCTGATAATTTGTTGCAATATGGATATAAATATGGGTGTTCAGCAAATACGTCGGGGCTCGTAAAAATTGTATCATTTCCATATCTGCGAGGAAACTTAGTGATACCAACTACTTTGCAAATACGTATATGCAATGAACCATTTTCCCTTTTATGAGTACTAATCGAACTGAATGAAACGAATCGTAGATATTGAATTGATTGATATTCATGAGTACATATTGAACTTGGAGCTCACTAATGGAGCTTACCCCATTTCCTTCACACTGGACGATTTCATGCAATCAGCTGTATATAGCTGTAGGTACACGAAAAATACTTTATGGGCTCAGAAATGGCGTATCTCTCGCTAAAAGCTCCGTTATCGAACCTGCTGGTGCGGAAGGGACTTTCGACTAATTATGGCAATTCATAATAATAGGTAAAATATCAATCAGTAGAAACAAAATTAAAATTACTGAAGAAACTTTCTCCATGAAAGTAACAGAAAAAAAGGCAACAGAAGAATGAAAATTTTGGAGATCTCAATTTTGGAAATCGTCAATTTTTCTCCGGAAAGAATAAAATGAAATAAAATACAATTTAAAAAAAGGACAAAAATACTGTGACAAACGTCTGCGATATTAAAATGTTCTGTTAGCATCTAGTAGTCATCTAGTTCTGAGCTATGTTGAAAATTTCAAGTCTCCAGCTCATCGGGAAATTGTTTAAAATTCTATTTCAATTTTTGACGCATATAACAATGAAAACTCGGCAAGTTAATATAAGCATGGTACAAAAAACGAAATTTTTTCAATCAATCAAATGTTTTTCAAATAATTACTTTAACATAATATCGACACGAGCTGCCTGGAACTTCACTTTATAAAACATAGAAAATATCGTTTAAACTGTTTCAAATGCATCGAATCGATTTCCATCGATTTTTCGACGAAACTTCGCGAGCGAGCGGTCTAGGGCGCATTTGCATAAATATGTTCTTCAAAGAGGGCTTTGGCCGGCCTATCTATGCAGATGTGTGTGGAACGTTAAAGGATAGGATTAGGCGAGCGAAAGTCTGGAATTCTAACTTGAAGATAAGTGCATTTTACCAGAGGCATTCGAAACCACGTGCGTTTCAGTGTTCCGATTGAGCCAGCAAGTTTTCGCGCATGCGCGGCAAAAACAATAGCGTGAAACTTAATTGCTAACGTTTTAAGGGTGGCTTAACCCCTTGCCTTTTCATATGTACACACCAATAATTTTTTTAAAGTCTGTGGGATGCTCGAACTACCCGATCTCATCGAAAAGGTTACGTTACTGAGACTGAAATTGCCGCGCATGCGCGAGAAATTGCTGGCTCAATCGGAACACTGGATGGGTTTCGCAGTGCACGCGTTTGCAGTCTGTCGCATGGGATATGTTGTACAAAACCAAACTGTTCCGTGCCAGTAAATTCTCAGCGCTCTCTGTCGATGCAGCAGTGTGCAGAGAATGAGTTACTCGGAGAACGTGAGGCGTCACGTGTTTGCACTGGGAACAATGTGTTCCGCAGAAACTTTGCCCTGTAATTTGGCCAGACACGTTCTTTTATTGAATCACCTCGACCGGAGGCACCGTCGCCGCGTCGTTCTAATAAATATCCGAGCATGATATATGTCCATTCATTATTTAATTAGCACGATACAGACCGTAGTCGTCGATTTGCTCTTGATAATTAAGGCGATTTCATTAAACTTCGTCAAATTCGCGTCTTAACGAATATGGATTCGAATGATGAGGTCCACCTTCGTTTCTCAGTGAACTTGTAATTGAATGACTGGAACGGCTGAATGGAAAACTCATTCTCATTGGACACGTTAATGGAAGAACTTGGAATTTGTTAATTATGAAGCGAGCGGAGATAAATGGAAGGGAAACAAGCGCTGATAGAGCTGAAGATGATAGCTAACGCTTTGTCTTATGCAGCAATGGTTATTGATTTCCAATGTTCCATGCAAAAGAAAATTTGTTTAAAACTTCGCATGAATCGTTTAATTTCAGCATCTTTAATCTTCATCGAAATTAGTTTGCGTTGAGTTTAATATATTGTAATATATATTATATATTACGTCGAAATTAATATATTGCAAAGTTGACTTCAATTAAATTGATCGAACCAGTGCGCCAAGAACATCGACTTTGTGTAAATCAAGTTTTGTAGGTGTGCAGTGGCTGCCCTCGAATGATAATAATTAGCGATACCGCAGCGACAAGAAAGAAGTGGATTTTGTTATAAGAAAAGAGATCGATTTCATCGATGGGGGCTGGTGATATATAGGTGTAATGAACCCACGTTATAGAGGACTATTTAGAAGATAACGCTGTTGTGTTTCAGAGGGACCGAGCTTTACCGTGCCAATAACGAACGTGACGGTCCCAATGGGCAGAGAAGCGGTGCTCGCTTGCGTTGTCGCGAACCTTTCCACCCACAAGGTAATTTCTCCAGCAACGATGCCCCTTAATCCTCTGCTTTCTTCCGCACTTTCTTCTATGGATAAAATTGCATTAAGTGGCCCCGATTAGCGAAAGTCCGGATATATAGTAAAGCTCGTCGCTTCGTTAGAATTTTAAAACGTTACCCGAAGCGTCACAGAATCTCTGAGATATCATCCCTTCGGGTAAACCGCCATCAATGGGATACGACTTTCTGTTTTCTTTAACCTCCGTAGAGGTACTTACAACTTCCTACGGTTCATTTAGTTCCTCAATACGATCTAGATAATATTATTAAATCACTCGATTTATTATTTTATAAATATAATGTTCCCGTTTAATAAATTGTTAATTCGAGCAAGTAAAGTTCATTGGATATGTGGCGTCTCAGCGACAGGATATTTCTCCTGCACACCGCCTTGGCGCTTCCGGCGCTTCAAGGAGGAAGCTAAGTCCGCGAACGCTTTAAATAAATTTTAAAAAATTCATTTATTTATTATTTAAATTAATGTGGTCTCGTTAACAGCTAGGTCATTAGTGACCACATAATTTACAATTAAATATGTGTTTTATACAAAGGTGAATTTATAGTAGTTTATATAAATCGATGTTTATATTAATCGAGAGCGGCTTTTTTGTTTATACTTCTTTTTTATTGATTTTGCCTTGTTATATATTAAAATTCATTTGTTTATTATTAATGTCGTTATGTTTTTCTGATTTCTGTTCATTCTGTTGCTGATCTTGATTGAAACAACAACAAAGTTTGTTTATTTAAAAAGAATACAAATATTAGATCACGTATTTCTAAAGATATGGTCAGATTAAACATATTACAATACAAGACATCGAAAAAAAGAATTTTATGAAATTATTTTCTCGTGGAAAAATCTTTACAGTTTCAATAGTTGTAAGGTAAAATATAAGTAGATTATTGGGGCCTCTGCGATTCTATTCAAATTGATGCTGATAATTATTTAACACGTTCGTTATTACCATCACAAATACGACGTCCATAAGCTAGCTTAATAGTAAAATTAGTTCTACACACGTTATTGTTCAAAATCATAGTGCACTGCATAATATTCAAAGAATCCGCAACTTCCTCTTGCTGAATTGTTTCAATATTTCACAAAGGAGATACGTTGCATTTTTCAAATATTTGATTGATGAAAATGAACAGTGAAACAAATGCTGGCGAAATAAATGATAAGTGTATATTTTAAGACGTTCGGTCACGTGTTCTGCCTCACGGATAAATTAAATTGTCGATTTTGGCGAACAGATTTCAGGCGTGCCGCAACAGCGAAAAATTCGCGGAAGCACGTAGCCGAACCGCATTTTAAATGGAGACGATAATTGATAAAGGGAAACGGCTAGCAAATTGGTTGTAACAGGGCGCCTTCTCCCCTGCCGTGGGAAATGGTGCACGACTCAGGTTTCATAATACGAAACGATAAAAAAGGTTGGCGTAATCGGTAGTTTCAACGATTCAAGTAAACGTAAACTCCATTGTCCAGAATGCATTCGCTGGCACGCTGCGCCCTCCCTTCCCCCAGAACGATTCCAAATGGATTCTGGCAATATAGCGAATATCCTTCTCGTGCCGCTGCAAACTTTGGTAAATTAAAGTTCGTTCATCGTCGGGGATAATCATTTCTATTTTTTTTTCTTTTTTCAATCTGCTTCGTAACGCGTTGTAGTGCGGACGGATGAGGTATTACTGTTAAATTCGGTTAAGTGGAAGGATTAACAGACGTGGATGAAATGAATAAAGTAATGAAACGCGGTTGATAAGAAACGCGAGAAGAATAAATCAGCAGAAGATACAGGTTTTGGTTCTGAAAAGTGGGGGTTGTTTTTTTAGGTCTAATGGTCAGTATGGGATGAATCATAGGGATGAAGTTCAAGGATGAATAATAAAAGATAGAATGTCGAACTGAGACGCTTAGATTATATAAGTGATTACCAATGCTAGAGAGAATTTTATCGCCGGCATACAACACCTTCCGCCATAAAATTGTTAACAGAGTTTAACAATTAACAAGTAAAAAATATACCAATAATTAATTATAAACTAATTTAGAATGAATAACTTAATTATTCATAAGCGATCATTTGAAAATGCAAAAATTAGATATAGAATAATCTAAGAAAATAACGCAATCTTATCGTTGGTATACAACAGAAATTGCTAGTATAAAAATCGCGAGATTTAGTTTGAGCAGGGTGCGCTTTGTTTGTTCGAAATCGACGAAAAAATGATTCTTTGCAAAGTGTCGTTGAGTGAAAAGTGTGGCGAGACTGTGAGAAGTGCATTTCTGTGATAAATGCACAAAGGTCTAATTGCACTGCGAGGACTGTAACAAATGCGGTAAGCGTGGTAAACGGTCGTCTAAATGGACAACAGCTCCTCAGAGGATCGTCAAAGACGTCGCTTACCCGAGAATTGATGTTGTCGCAGATTAGCAGATGCGAGGCTCGCGAACAACATTAATATTTGTGTTTGGCGAGTAAACGATCGCAGGTGATGCAGTGGCAATTTCTACATTTCGCATCGGGGTAACAACACTTAATGAAGTCGCCGCAAATCCCTCGAGATTTGGCTGTTAGCCACGGCGCCGCGTATCATCCGTAAGCTAACTCTTCATCTTAACCGTGGCATGGCAGCAACGGCATCGCCGCAGCGTCCTTGTCGCCTGCATTTTCATAGGTTTTTCCTCAAACTGTCCAGTCCACCCTTCCGTACACTTTTCACCGGCATGCGACTGTTTTCCTCGTCCCTTTCTACGAAAGAGTAATTCAGAAGCGGTGAACGCCTCACTTAGTGAATTAATTTATTGAATATTTCGCGCGCAGTACACGAACATCGTAATTATATTTTTCAAAGAAATTATATTTCACGTTCACTGCTCCGCTAATACTTAAAAAAAGAATAAGTCAATAAAAAAAGTAAAATAGCTCGCGAAACGATTAACATTTATTTAAAAATCTACTTTCTGCTGAAACCTCATCGAGTACCACTAAAGCACCTTAAATAACGTAATCCTATAAGTTCCTTCAGAATATAAAATAATTGTAAGCTTCTTTTTCACGTAGTTGCCGACGCAGATAATAGGCTTCCGTTTGTTAATTAGACTTTCACTAAATATTTCAATATTCGCACGGTTCACCATTTTATTATCCGAGCGAAGTTAATGTACATATACGTTTAGTTCGAAATTCAATTGAATTACTTATGTTGAACAATGTACGTGATTTTACAGTGAAGGGAATATCTACGAATATTGTAACATTCGCGTCTATGAATATTTAGAATTTAACGTTAATAAATATCATGGGGAATTCTGCTCGAGACCCTTTCAAAATTCTGTTATTCGTAATGAATCGCGCGCATTTACGTAAACATGCGCGTCTATGTGAAATCCGGGTAAAATTGGTGATACACGCGCACACGTGTGTCGAACAGTTCCCACGGAAGAGCTTCCTCTGTTTAATAACTTTTACCTGGCGTAGTCGCTGTTAGTAAAACGGAAGGCATCCAGTTATCGCATGACCAATCAGCGAACATTGTGCTCGAAAAATTGGAGCGTAAGTAAATTTCATTAATTCCCGATCGAACGATCATGAATTGCGGCCGCAGAAAGTCATTTCTGTAAAACAAATTGGCAATATCGTGGAATTTCTACTCGAAAAATCGACGTGCCGCATTATATCTACATGTGGCTGGCAATGCATGATTGTTATTGTATTGTTACACGTATTCAAAAGTATAACCGCTAAAACATCTGCAATTGTAAACGAACAATATTTTGTTGAAAGCAAATGTTGGAAACATGATTTCGCTCAACTATGGAATCAAGCTATCAATTTGTTTTCTAAGAATAGGTTTAATCCATGTAAAAGTATTTGCTACACTAATAAAACGTTTATATGTAGCACAATAATAAATGTTTGCACAGGGTATTCGATTCGATTTCAGGAGCGAAAACAAAAGAAAAGTTTCAAGTCCTTTATCAAGCAGTTAAAGAACCCATTTTACGCTTCGCAGTACAACAGTCGTGATAGAAGATAGATCATTCATTTTAAGGGGTTCCGTGTCCCTGAGGATCTGATGCACGACGCCTTAAGAATTTACACGCGCCTAGGAGCGATAAAAGTCGACTAGTATTTCCGGGTATTTTTCAAATAGAAAATTACATGTCGAATATCACATCGAAAAATTTCGGGGAGTGTTGAACCCTTGAAGATCCGTCAACTTTTTTTATCTGAACACAGAAGAAAGAGGCCTCGCAGCGATCAATTTGTTCAAGTAGAAACTTGCGTTTTATTAGATTCCTATGTACCTCTTAACAGTAAATCTTGAAAATTTCCATTTCCCCTGACAGTAAATCCTGAAGATTACCATTATTATATTTTTTTTCTTTTTGTGCATGTCCCTACTTTGTTATTAGACGAGTAGTCTTTTATCTTCCTCTTTTTTTATTGTAAACACTTACGTAAACGGGCTTGAGCCCGCCCATAACAAATAATAACAATAATAATTACATTGACAAATTTTGACGAATATTGAACACTAGTGTGGCCTGAGGATAAGGAAAAGAACTGCATTCTTGTAATTTTAGGGATAAAAGTTGGATGCGATTCAACTTCGACCCGGTATTCGAATAAATAGCTGTACGTTGTCACTTGATATGAAACACTTTGGAAAAAAATCCTTTTGAAAGGAGCCTGGGTGGAACGTATAAGGGCGATACGAGTACCTTGGCTGAGCAAGGACCGTGACTGTGCGCAATACCCATGCTTAAACTGACGCCCTTAAGCCAAGTCTACGTCTGCCCATTTCAGGAGCTGCTATATTCGTTTCAACCGAGCGCAGCCTAACACTCAGGCTGTCTCTTTCCTCGCCACTGGGCTTCTTTCGCACGTAACAACTTGCAACTGAATTTGCGATAATTAGAGCGAGCAAGAGACAAAGAAAACGTGAGATGGAGAGAGAGAGAGAGAACTGATTCCTATTTCGCCGAATCTTTGCTCCGGTGTACGATTATCCGGTGGACGCAAAACTCGAAACAATCCCGTGCGGTCTCGTTTAAATAAATTTGAATTTATTTAAATAGAAATTATACCATCGGCTCGGCCGGTTTTCGCGTATCGTGGCTCCCTTTTCGCCTCCTCCTCATTTTCTTTTTAGTTTCGGGGACTATTTAAATTTTATACCGATCGCGTGTGTTCCAAACGAATACGTAAGTACAGCGAGGCAGAAATTCGTCCGGGGAAATTGGTCGGCAAATTTCGGGCTCGCGAATACAATGTTATCGTTAAATACCGAAAGAAACTGTTGGTTCCACCAAAATTCAACAAACAGTAACAATCAAATCTATTGTAAAATACACATTACGTTAATTATTATTAATTCGTTAAGATGTTAATCGAATCTTGTGGTTGAGAACACTCGCAGTTTACATAACTATACATAATTACTTAATGATCAACGTTAGCTGGCACAGTATTAAATGACCGTTTAGTAATATCGGAAATGATGTGATAATTGTTTCGCGCCCCCATTGACAATTAGCAACGACAGCAATTTGCACAGCTAAATGAAATGTACAAACGTGGATCGAAGTGCTCGTAATCGTTTTTAATATTTGATTGAAACGATAAGGGCACGTTTGTCGAAATTTGATCCTACGCGAGTACGAATAAGCGAGATCATTTGAACGTTTCATACGGAAGCAGTCTTAGGATTTCAATAATTTCGAAATATAAAATTCAATGTGGATTAGTTGACACGGCGTAGCACGTGCTCGAGACGGGCCGGAATATTCACCTATGAAATTCATACTATTTAGTGTCGCAGCTGCCTGTTTATTTGACAGACTTACAATTAGAGTCGACTTAGCGTAACTATGCCAGGTTAAGCGGGGATATTACGCAATTACGACTCCGGGCGGACGGAAGATGTTCCCTATCACCTTTCTACCTTTCCCACCTAACGAATGCCGGAATGCCGGGAATACTGCTTTAATCAGTCGTGGGCTGCGTTATTCGTATAACTAAGGACTTCTAAACAAAAAGTGTCTGTAATTCAGCTTTGAACAGAAATACTCGCTCCGCCGTAAATGGCGTTCCTCGTTCATACGAAATTACTCCCCCGAGTTTAATTTTTTAATATTTTTGCAGGAAATTCCATATATTCGCTTTTCGGAAGATCTTGAAAATTTTCGGGCTCCATTTTCTCAAGGATTAAGGTCTGACAAAGAGAACTGCGTTTCAAGAAATCCTGTAAAATGAATAGTTAAGTAAATATGTGCAAATCCGTCATCTCAGTGATGCCAGAAACATGGGTTTTTGGGTTTTTCTCCTCCTCTGCTGCTGCCGGCTGGGTTCCCCCACTCTTACATCTACTGCGCACGCGCTAACACGAACGTACAGGCCTCGAGGCCTGTACGTTCGTGTTAGCGCGTGCGCAGTAGATGTAAGAGTGGGGGAACCCAGCCGGCAGCAGCAGAGGAGGAGAAAAACCAAAAACCCACGTTCTGGCATTACTGCGTCATCTGAAGGGCCGAGCGAGACAAGCATGCGATAACGCGTTTTTTTCACTATACAGGGTGTCCAAAATTCGTGTACTTCCCGGAAATGGGAGGTCCCTTGGGTCACTTGAAGCGACATTTTCCTTTACAAAAATGACGTCAGCGGCTTTGTTTAGGAGTTATTAACAAAAAACACGGACCAATCAGAGCGCGGCTACAGCGGATTGATTCTGGCTCGGCCAAAGGCGCCGCCACGCTAAGCGAGACCTGTCGCTGAGTCGGACTCCGTTTGCTCTAGCCGCGCTCTGATTGGTCTGTGTTTTTTGTTAATAACTCCTTAACAAAGCCGCGGATGCCATTTTTGCAAAGGAAAATGTTACTTCGTATGATCTCGAGAACCTCCAATTTCCGGACGTTGAAGGAATTTTAAGACACCCTGTATAATAATACACATAGAAAGCTGGGGTTTGAGCCATTAGAAAAAGTCCATTTGTTGGAAAGTTGTGACGTCATTAATGAACAAAGACAACTGTTTCTGTACAGCTGCTTATTTTATAAATGTCCTAAATTATATCAGTTATTACGATATTGTATACATATGCGTTACTAAATATACGGTTGACCCCATAACGACTCTGTTAACGTAGTTTGAATATCATTTAACATTTCCCGTACAGATGCTTTTAGTTTTGTTTAAACGTTTCGTCAATGATTTATCAACGTTCGTGCAAGCCAGCTTATGTTCAACTCTTCATAAATGCATGTATGAATAGTTAACGCGTAGCTTTAAATGCAATTATATGATTGATAAGAGATACGGTGTAACGTTGATTTATGAATGAAATATGAGACGACGGAAATACAGCGATCGTGACTAAAATATTAACAGTCATTTGATTGTGATACGTTATGCCAGGCCGAAAATCTCCGCTGCAAAACATATGAAATTATTTCGGTTCCTTCATTACTGTCAAATTAAAATCCGCGTGAAATTATATATTCTCCGCGAGAAAATTGAATTCGGCTGCGCATAAATCGTTCGTTAGCAACAAGCGTTTCGTGAATATCTGATTCAATCAACTTTCGAACCAATAAAATTCTTGGATTCAACAGTCGCTGGAACTTTTTCAAATTCAAAGTAACTCCCGAATTTAATCGTGTACTCGTTTTTGCGAAACGGCATTTTCAATGATCCTCGTGAATCCCGTAAACTCTGCACATGCAAACCATAAATAATGATATAAGCAATGTTTATGAACAAGATGTTTTCCAAGATTGTTGCAGAAACGTTAAATGGTAACACGCTAATAGGAATTAAATATTAATAATATTTAAATCGTAACGTGTACACGAGATGATGAGAAAAAGGTCGAGTTTTCCACACTTTCAAAATTTTTCACACTTTCGAATTAGTTTTCAAACATTTACGGGCTTAAATTGAAGCCACAATGGCGCGCTTTAACTTAAGAAAGAAACAAATGACATTTTAACCGTTTTAAACAAACAACCTGCAGTGGACATAAAAATAAATTACAGGGACATTCTGGTAAAAAAATCTCGTCGCAACAACTGCACGCTAACTTCCGAATGTTTTAGACTGGTTTCGTTCGAGACCATCTCGTGTCAACGAGGTGTTTCTGTCGTCGAACTCGGCAAACTTATCATCAAAGTTGATCTCAAGTGAAATCTAGGAGAAGACAACATTAGAAACATCCTCCGTTTTAAATCCCTCGATTTATATAAACAATAATAAATTCGCCTTTGTATAAAACACTTTTGATTGTAAATTATGTGGTCACTAATGACCTAGCTGTTAATGCAACTACATTAAAATACACAATAAATAATAAAATGATTATAAATGTATAAATATGATTATAAATAATCAAACACTTTTGATTGTAAATTATGTGGTCACTAATGACCTAGCTGTTAATGAGACCACATTAAAATAAACAATAAATAATTTTTAAAAAACAATTTCAGTGGCGATATATCTTTCTCGGTAGAAAAGTTCAAGTTGCACGACATCGGAATTTGTTATCAAATGATCTTATATATATATTTTTTTTTCGTCGTAAGAGGAAGAAAAGTAACGAGACGATTGTGAGTCGATGTGAAATTCATGCGGCCAGGTGTGCCGTAAATTCTTATCGCGCGCCAATAAATTCGATCTCGGATGATTTTACGTAACAGGTACCCTCGGTGTATGTATTTTCCGACACCTGTCACGTTTGCCGGAATTCTCCGGGCAACGGTATCAATGGAATAAGTTCATTTCGAGGTGGGTCCTCGGAAGACGGGCGTGAATATACGAGTGAATCTGCCGGAGATTTGCAACGCTTTAAAGAACAGCACACGCCGAAACTTTACTGCCCGCGGTGCACGCGTTTTCTTCTCCACAGCCCTCCATTCGTTCGCACATTTTCCTCCGGCCGGACTAAGGTAACCTCGTTCACGAATCGCTTGAAATAGGAAACGTATTTCTTCCCTGACAAGGGAAATTCATTTGGGAAAATATGAGCTACATTCCGAAAAGGATTCCCCGGGCCCGTGCACGTAGAATGCAATGCCTACACTCGTCCTGTTTTCTTCAGCTCTAACGCGCTGCAGACTACTAAATGCTACCTAAATGTTCCCCCGTAATTTCCACGGCCCTTTAACCCCTGAATTACACCACTCTGGCTTCTTCTGCTGCACGAAATTCGAAACTGTGCTACAATGTGCCGGAAAACTCCGCAAGATGTTTTCTATTAGGTATCGGCAAAAGCATCAGAAACAGATGACATAAAATTCAAATAGTGAAAATATTCGAGGAATCGAAAAATGCTATTTTATTACTGTGCATTTACAAAAAAAAATGTATACGTAGCCCCCGTATGTTGTAATTATATAGGACATCCCAAAAATGTCACGTAATTCCTTGAAAAGATTTCTGAGCTCATTTCAATTCACTTTTTCCTTTTCGAAAATGTTATCCGTGGCTTTGTTAACGAGTTATTTAAAATATGATCAAATAGTCCATCATATATTTTGTTTATTGTGTCGGGACAGCAGCAGCGGGTTCGACAGTTTCCGTATTCCTTAACCTGCCATATTTATTGACACGCAGTTTAAAAGTTAATTTCACTCGATAAAACTCTGGAGGTTAATTTCATCCTTTAAACTTGAGTTATCACGAGTAAAAAAGATACACAGCCCATCCTGCGGTTAATCTATAAATCTTCAAAGTTCATTAAACCTGACATCAGACATTGAAGATACGGCTTGTAAGTACGCAGCTGGGAAATTATGATTAAGTGAAATATAATTGAGCTGAACTTTATTGAATCGAGATTAAACAAGATGGGATATAAATTGCGTCTGCTTGTACACTCGAGGAGCTGATCAACAAAAGCCTTAAACAAATGAGTTTCATATTTCATATTAAAAATCACACTTGAATATAATTACATAATTATATAATTATTCAGAGGCTTTTCATCTGTTACTTTTATTATTGTTTGCGCAAGGGGTTATTTGGTGGTGCGAAGCAATAAATGATTCAAACTTGCAATTTCTTTTTAAAATAATCTCAACACTAAATTGTAATTATTTAATGGAATTTAAGATTGGAAGTTGTTGTACCCCGAATCAGGAACTAGTACAATTTTTAAAATGATCGACTAACTGGATTTACGATTAGCGAATCTCTGTCCGAAAGATTTAATTTACGGCGGATTCAGATTCCGCGATAAGCGTGCGCTTCGTCCAGTTGAATGGTTCGACATGAGAAATTTTTAGTCAATAATGAAAATGCCATTTTCAGTTTTGCGCGCGCGCGCGAGAACTCGCGGCCGCGTTAATTTAATGAGAGATTATCACGATGAAATCGCCGCTCGAAATGAAAATCTGCAAGCGTGATTGATCGAGTTCTTTCGGCGCTGCGGCGGCGTGTGCGAGTTAGATTTAAATTTACCGAACGCGCGCGGGGCTTTAAATTGTTTCAAACATTCGGCGGTTACCGATGTTGACACTAAACGAGTGTTCATCCTGCGCTAATGCTCGTTAATGAATTCTCTTTGATGTGCCAACACGATACGAAACACGCCGAGAGCGCTCAGTGTACATTCGTTCAAATTCGATCGGTCGCACAGGGGTGGAGGGTAGACGCGCGCGCCACGGCACATTTTATTCATTCGGTACTCACACAAATGTACGAAAGGCGACTAATTGGACTTCGGGACTCAGATTGTTAGAACGTCACCGATTGCCGCGAATTTCACCAATTGGAAGTCTAAACTCAACTGGACAGCTTTTTTACCTCTCTCCTTCCCTCCCCTTTCAAACACAACGCCATTCGAACCGGTTAAACCCGTGATCACTAGGGACCGGATGATTCTACTTTGAAAATCGGCCATCTCTCTTATTTTATTGTATCAGGTCTATCAGGGAATTCTGCGAATGCTCATACAAGGCTCCGGCTCTACATACATGTCTATATAAATAAAAATCAAATGCTGTTCGTTGGTAAGCGCATCGCTTGAGAACGGCTGGACTGATTTGGCTATTTAATACAAAAAAATATTCGTAATAGTCCGAATAAGATTTTTAGGGAAAGAAAAATTGGAAAAGTTGACCAGAAAAATGGAAGTGTTTTTTTCTATGTGATTTTTGTCTGAACTCAAGATCATAAATTTTCAACAAAATGTTCGTATGTATGTGCGTATGTTATCAAATTCGTTATCAAATTCGTTAACGTTTTCTGAAAGAGTAACAACGCGATCAGAATTATGAATGATGCAATCGACGTGCCCCGCTGTAACTTAAAGCTGATTAGACTTTGGTCCAATTTGATCCAGTATTTTTTTCTAAATAAGTTGATTTAACAATTCAATTTAGACGAGAGGGCGCAAATTTTCCACCGACATACACTTAATAATGATAATGATATACTGCAACTACCGAATGGGGAAGTTCTACGTGTGGGTATTGAAGAGTTACACACAAAATAAAAAACATTAATAGCTGTAGGCCCTACTAATTTGTTTTAAGGATCAGTCAGAAATACGTTCTTTTTCGCATTTTTACTTTTCTCATTTCCAATAGCTTTTCACAAATTCACAAAACGATCACAAACAAATTCATTGAAATTTGGTTGTACACTCCTCTTGGATAACAGTGAAAATTGATTTTCATTTTATTTTGTATTCAATTCATAAAAATTTGAATTCGTAGAAATTGATTAAATTCAGACGAAATAGAATTTTCTTCGATCATCAATTTATACGATTCGATTGTGCATATAGAATTCCGTATCTTTCGTTTTTCTTTTTGAAGCCACAAGGCACAGAAATTCACAGTCTAATTATAACGATACCACGAGCGCGCACGAAATTTCATATAAGGCGACGGCTGAATACTTTCTTGTGCTATAATACCAGTGTACAGTGTACAGTTGTGTGAGCCATCGCAGAGGTTGTATATCAGATGCCCTATTCATGTCAGGAGGTGAATATCCGTCAAATACCTGCTAGAAATTGGATTAGAAGCAGCTTTCGAATGCAGAAATTTCCATCGTGGTACAGATATAATCATGAAAGGATTTTCGCAGTATTATGGGAACGCATGACTACGCATAAAATGAAATATTACTCCTTCAACATGCAGCCAGCATGACTTCGCTGCGCGGATCTAATCAACGCGAATTACCTGCCCATTATGAAAATTAGTACAACGTTTGAAAGCTGTTTATCTAAAATGCTATACGAGCAACAAGCCAACAGAATAATTTAATATTAATATTAATTTATAAAATTTTACAGACGAAAACACGACACAGGTGTATATTGCAGTTATTGTCTAATTGATATTTCATACCACTTTGCATGTAGAAAGGGATTGTTTTATGTGTACAGGTTGCGGATTGCGGTACAAATGAAATTCCGTTTCAAACGCTTTCTGGACAGTGGAACGATGGAAACCCGCATCGGAATCCCACAGAACGATTCTATGCTAATAAAACGTGCTACTTTCTTTGCACAACCTTCTTTCCGAAGAGTCCAAATTACTTTACAAAAATTGTCAAACGAATCGAAAGTCTAGCAAGAAATACTTGACCAAGTTAAGATATCAAAGTTTAGTTGAACCGCCAGTACTTTTACAATTTTCTACTTTAAATTTACTACTTTTGTTGTGGCTAAACTAGTTTGTTAGAGAATTCGCATGAAAGTATTCTCGTATTGCCAATCATTTAAGTTTCTCTGTGTAGGAATATTCTATGTCAAATCATTATTCTATGGCAAACCTCCGCTCTACTGTTAAAAACATTGAACGGCTCGCCGTGATTCATGTGTCGTCACGACGACAGTATATTCAGACGGAACACGGTTCGACAGCTGTAAAGACGTGTAACGAAACCCCCCATTAAGAGGCAAGGGGCACCACGTGACACACCTATTCTATGGTATTTATCCGTATTACCAACGTCTGCGCGGAGAAAGTTTTTTTTGTGGTAACACTGATAAACATACATATGTATCATCTGATTGTGTGCACTATAATAGTGTCGATAAGATTCCCAATAAATGGATGCTCGTAGATTGTTCAAGAAGATACAATGAAATCATGTCCACTGCTCGGCTCATTTACTATTAAATTATACATATAACGTTAATATAAACGTTAGAACGAACGACCAAAAGCACTCTGACCCGGGAGTGGTTGAAAAGCTGACGTTAACTCATTAGTGGAGTGCGGATCTTTATGCAAATTTACATTTTCAAGAGCGGTAGAAACAGGATTAGATAGAAGCTCAGTCAATCAACACTTTAAGTAGTCAAGGAAGCTGAAATCTCTGCTGATTTCTATTAAAATTGTGTAGCAACCGCTATAAACTTTCAGCAAATGACAGCCTAATAACGAGTGTAATCTTGACACTGTTTATTATTAATTTGCATTTACATGTATATCATGAGCAAGAAGAAAGAGAATCTGAAAATTAGAAACGTGATTATTACACGTGTAAATTTGATCTGTTATCTGTGGATCTCAGATCCTCCATCCACTGATTTCACCTGTTTTATATACGGTTGGCAAGTTCGTACCGAACGTGTAGGATAGGAGTTAATGATTCAAACGGAGCTCTTCAGAGTGGCCACTAATTAGCCTAGCGACCAGCGTTAAGGTCTGCGTGGTACATACATGCATACATATAAGGAAACATCGTTTAACTCCGGCCAAACTTCGGAAAGATCAATGTCAGTTGATACACGGTATGACACACCGACACTTTTCCCAAAATGTCTTGTCACCTTCGTGTCATGAGGCTGAAAATCTTAATTCATTTAATTGAGTTGTTAAGGTTGTGCGAATCAAATTCATAGATTGATCTTTTTCATAGGAATATTTTCAATAACTCTTATTCTACATATATCTTTGACAAATATTCGGCCATTTCTGTCACTTTCTGGTTTAGGCATTTTTGGAATGATTCTTATTCTTAACATTTTCCTTTTGTGGAACACAGTTTCGAAGAATTGTTATTCATCGTTCTCTCTTCGGAAATTTTTTCGAGTATTCTTTGTTTCGAATACACCAGAGGTGGGCATTATTTGACGAAACAAATATTTTAAATACGATTTAATATTTTAGACTTGATCTTGCTTAAAGAAAATAGTATTTTAAATAAGATATACAGTTTCGAAGATAAAATATTTCTATTTTAACACAAGGAACCACAAAACAAAATATTTCTTTTTTAATAATCTGAACATACAAAATAGAATATTGTATTTCTTGCGTCGTTATACCTAATACTTTCAGAAATTGCATTACTTATAGCTTTTAGCAATAATTTAAAGAAGAAATGGTACTTAATATAAGAACCTATATCAATTTGCCACATTTTCGTTTTAATTTTTATTTAACTGCTGCTATTCGCATACAGTAAGGTGCAGCGTTCGAAATTTCAATCTGTTAGGGTGATCCTTCGAGGACACAGAATTAGTCCAGCAAAGATAACAAGTCTCTCAACTGGGACATAGAACGGAATAGCTGTGTTGTATTAAAAAAAAAAAAATGTTTTCATGGTTTTGTGCTTTGAAAACTTTCAAGTCGTGTAGCACTATCGCTCAAATATTGAAATAATGCGAATTTTGCAATGTTTCTACGACTGGTATCATTTGTTTCTTTTTCCATAAAGAACTATGTATACATGAATACGAACCATTATTTTCAGCAATAATATTTAAAATTGAAATTGAAAATAAAGACAAAGTCGAAATATTTTCACTATTCTTCAAATAATATACTATTTTCAAATATGACTGCCTCAAATAAATTATTTTATTTTCAAATGACTACATCAAATAAAATATTTTATGTTCAAAATTGTACGAGTACTTTAAAATAAATAGGATTATGTACCATTTACTATTTAAAATACTATTTTCAACAACTCTGTAATAAACGCTGAAATATGTTTGCTTATTCTTGGTCCCTAGTGCACGCGTGGCCAATTTGGACGTTTTTCTCGAGATCTAACGATTTCTTTGAATCGAGAAGTGCATCGGGAAAGTTTTCGGGTGCGTGTCGGTAGCTCGGCTGTGAAATATAATCAAGCTGGTGAAGTTAATATCGGCAGACGCGACAGCAACCGGCTTATACATGGAAGGGGCCATTCACATGACGCCGCAGTTAAGAGGGTTTAGGGGCGAGCTAGGTCGAAGAAGGATACCGACGGTGATGTAAGGGCTTTCTGTGTTGGTACACGTGGATGTTAATCAGAATGGGATTTACATATGAGGCTCGCATTACTCGGTAGCCGAGCACATGCACCGAGAGGAGAAGATAACAGCCTCCGGAGAGAATGGCCTTGCCAGCGCAAGAGTCGCGTGCGAGCCTACATCTATCATAACGGGACACGTAAGGCATAATTATACATATATCGGCGGTGGGATTATTGCCCCATTTGCACTTCGGGTTACAGGAAATATTGATTCAACAACGACACCGTGACGACAATGCGCCGAATCTCCTCCATCCGTCTTCGTTTTATATCAATTCGTCATTCTCCGAAATATGTACACCTGATTCGGTTTTTGCACAATCTGTCTTTACACCATTTTGATTTATGACCTTGAATTAAAAAGAAAAATTTCAGCCTCTTTCTACGGAAGATATTTCCTTTCACATGATCGATTCAGATGCTTAGGAAAACAATGTTTTCGTGTTGCAGTCAGAGCTGGGGAAAATAGTATTTCAAATAGTAAATAATAAATAATCCTATTTATTTTAAAGCACGTGTACAATTTTGAAAATGAAATACTCATTTGATGCAGCAATTTTTGTAAATAAAATATTTTATTTGCTGCAGTAATTATTTGAAAATAAAATAATTTATTTGAGGCAGTAATTTCTGAAAATAGTATTTTATTTCAAGAATATTGAAAATATTTCGACTTTGTCTTTATTTCCAATTTCAATTTTAAATATTATTGCTGAAAATAATGGTTCACATTCAATAGATTTATGAGTAGAAATAGTTTCCTGGTGATAAGATATACTGTATGTTTATCAAGAAACCTGAGTAGGCACAAAAAATGCAATACTCCATTTTGTGTTTCAGATTGTTAAAATAGAAATATTTTATTTTGTGGTTCCGATAGTTATTTTTTAAGCAAAATAAAATTTAAAATATTAGATAGTATTTGAAGTATTTGTTTCGCCAGATAATGCCCACCTCTGGTTGCAGTCCTCCGTGTCATAATTAGACACTGCGGACTTGTGAATTTATAATAAAATTCGTTGAATCGATCACAAAACAGAGAAAACATTTAAAGCGTTTAAAAGAAACAAATGTCTACCTAGCTCCCGTAACTTGCAATTAAATTGAATTGTGAGTTTCAAATTAAATTGAAACAGAAGTTGAGTTACATACAATGCAATGCTGTGCACGGGTTGAAAGGATAATGATTGATATGATCGCTTGACGAACGGCGAGTTCGATCCAGATGTAGAGATATTAATTTAATACAAGTTGCATCGACAGGAGCCCAGTAGATCGGTTCAACCGTACCGTTTGATCTCATCGAAATCGGCTGATATGGTTCTGTTAAGTATCTCCTTTCAACCCGGTTATACAGAGATTAATCCGGCCTGCCCCTCAACCCCGTGTTATCTTGAAATATCTAAATCCGTGCACGCATTCACTAAGGGAATCTCATTAATTATTCACGAGCAAATATCCGTGACATGAAAGCAATCACCTTGTCGTTCCTATCGTTTAACGTGTAGCTACTAGCCCGAATAGGAAATCAATGGTAAATATTAGACACCATTGATCACATGTACCATGGTATCATTATTTGCCCTGTATTTTGCGGCTCGCCGTACACAACTTGCGTCTCTCATTAAACGAGATTTACTTTTCGCTTATCCGAAGCGTCATAGGTTAGCGGTTCAGCGACGGGATAAAATCATGTAACGTTAATTAACGATGCGCACTCTGCCTCGTGCGCGCAGTGTAGTTTATGCAATTTTGTCAGTCCAACTCCAGAATATTCCTCGTCGTTCCGACAGAGTTTCGTACAAAAATTTCACAGAACTATTTTCGCTTCGACAATGGTTCGTTTGATGATTTCGATCTATACACAAGGATGTATGAAAATTTGAAATATCAATTTTAATCGAAAAAACGATGTAACGGTATCGTAACATTACAAAAAAATAACGTCCAATTGGAATTAAGTATATTTACACGCAGTGACGTTTTCAAAAGGGTGTGAGAATTTTTCTGATTAGTATAAAATTTTTACAGCAGACAGTATAAAATAGTTCTGCTGTCGAGTACAACTTAAAAAATCACGGCGCGACTTTCCACTGAAGTTTTCCATTTGCAAAGTGGATCCTGTGGCGTTCTTTAACGCACAGCGTTGCTACTGGTAATTATTGATACATTTTTGGCACGGCCAAGCCCGGGCAAACTAACCGTACTATGAGTGAAACGGGTCCAATTTACTAAGAACGGTTCTTGGTGGAAAAACGATAACATGTCGACCAACGTTGGCTAACAGACCCTTGATTTCTATCTGGCTGTTTCGTGCCAGAAACAATTATTTTTAACGATTAAGATCCGGCAGGGTATGCAAGACTTATGCCTCGCTCTGTATATCAGGTTACGTGTGCATACCGGTCTTTCGTTAATTTCCTTACGAATTTGTAATGGCACTTTGGAAACGTTGTTTCTCGAAATTTCGCGACGTCCGAGCCAAGTTTTCGAACAGGAAATCTTAAACGCGGTTCGTTTCGTTTTAAGGAGTACATCCGCCTATCGAGTCGAGCGAAAATGGGTCATCTTTAGGAATTTATTTCAGGGGAACTAAGTGGCGTAGAACTGAAAAAACTTTTTCCTGTCTATTCAGCCATGATTCAATGTAATATACAAATTTTTGTTGCACAGTCAACTCACGATTATTCATAAAATAAATACGCTTAATAGCACTCATTTATCGAGGCTCACGGAGGTGGATCATTTTTTGGAATTTATTTTGAGGAAGCTAGGTAACGTACAGCTAAAAAATCTTCTCGCGGTGCATTCGAGAATGATTCAATATTATTTATGAATTTTTATAGCATAAATGCATGCAATGATGCTTATCTATGTAAATAAAAATTAAACGCTGTTCGTTGGTAAGCGCATCACTTGAGAACGGTTCGCCCGATTTGGCTAATTTTTTTTTAAATCTTCGTAATAGTCCGAATTCAGGAAAGGAAAAGGTTTTCAAGCAATGAAAAATTGGAAAAGTTGCCCGAAAAAAGGAAAGTGCTTTTTTCTATGGGATTCTTCTCATTTATCCTTAGTTTACACATTTCCAATAGGGTTTCACAAATTCACAATACGATCACAAACAAATTTATTGAAATTTGGACAGGTCAACGTCTGTGGGATCAGCTGGTTGTAAAGAACATTGATCGAGGCGTTGTGTTCGATCCGAAGAAGCCTGTCTTCTACGGACGGTCATCAGGGGACGCATAAATGCAGCATGCTGGAAAAATTTGTCCACAATACAGAATCATGACTGAATGCATTGCAAAAAGTATTTTAGCTCTACGTCGTTTGGTTCTCCTGTAATAAATTGCTGAAGACGTCCTAGTTTCGTCCGATCCGATGGGAGGATTTGTAAGATCGCAAGGGGAATCGTGTTTTCCGCGAACGATCGTTCGAGGACGCATAAAATTTAATGGTTTTTGTTAAAACCGTCTATTTGCTTGATAAAGAAATATTCATTAATAGTTTATGAATTCCAGAGGGAAAGGACGAGGACGGGCTCCGCGGAATAAAGGAGCAAAAGCAAACGATTTCTATTCTGGACGGGACGTCACTCCCTTATTATTCATTTCTCGGGACATTAACTGTAAACGTGGTTGGCAGAGTCGTTACTTTCGCGAGAGGATCGGCAGAGACGAAGACGACGACGACGACGACGACGACGACCGGGAACGAAACGCTGAATCTCGATCTCGTTTCGCCGTCTTTTCGACTCCTATTATCGCGCACAGCCCGAAGAACAATAGAAAGGCAAAAAATTGCTCCGGGCTGCGAAAGCAATGAATTTCGATACAGCTTGAACGTCAATCCATTGGGAAGGTTTGAAGAAAATGAAAAGGATTTCCCCCGACTTTCTCAATGTCCCCCGGAACAATGGATATCGATAGAGATGTCTTTGAAAGAATGAAACGCCGTGGACCCTCCTTTTTATCGTGTCACGCACTAGCACTCCTTTCCATGCAATTTACCGCGGCACAATACGTTCTACATGTGTAGCTCAATCATTATTTAACTTACCTCGAAAATTTCATAAAACACTGACTTCGAAGCGTTGAATTATGTTTTAATATTGAAATGAATATGCTGCAAGTAAAATACGTTGCTCGATAAAATTATGCACACGCTCGAGGTCGATTGTAAACATGATTCTTTTCTGTTTTTTTAATGGTATATATAGAGACATAAATTATATTCAAGTCTAGCAACGAACGCGCAGCATGATCGCGTAATGTATTTTTATCGAAGCAACGTTCCGAGAAATTAAACATTGAAATAAATTCCAATTTGCTATGCCGTACTGAACACCTGCGCAGCGCGGGGAATCGACGAGATTTTATTAGTGACATCCGAATAGCGAAGAGAGGAGTGAATATATTAGATCGTCGAAAAAGTTCGCTTCGATTTGAAGGACTGTGACATACTCCACAATTTATGCCTCATTTTACAAGCACCTGTAGCTTCCATTTATTTCCAAAATTTTCAAGCGACTTTGTCATCGACGTTGCGCGAGATTCTCCACCGTGATTTTTCGAGATGCAATTTGCTGGTCGAAGCGGTGATTCTCTTCGGACGTCAAACACAGTGCAATACAGTTGATTTTCATAAATTAAAAGCCCGAAACAAATGATAATTACGCAACAGCTTTAAAATATCGACCAACAGCATATCTGACTCCTCTTTTATTCGTAAATAAGAAATAATAATTTTTATACCATATAAACAATTTCTCCGATTTCGCTTTTTACGCGCAGTCACGATGGTATTTTGCGAGATCAAAATTTTCCAATGATATTATTTCAATTTATCGTGAACGTATTCGTGAGCTAAAAATTCTTATTTAATTACACTAATTACGCTGTCCCGACCGTTCGCGGTTCACTAAAAAGTAAATTTACTTTACTGTACTACGTGCAAATACAGCTGATAGAAAAACAGCGCGCCACAGACAGCGACAACGAATAAAATTTATTTTCGCTTTCGCGGACTTTCATTATTCCCTTTTGCGCGAAAATACGTAAAAGAAATATTTTTATAGCCTACGCCTGCTTCCCGCTTAACTAGACCTTCTTTTGTACCGGCGAATAATGTTTATGCAATTTTTATTCAACTAACGCACACAGAGCATTGAATCGACCAATGCGTTAAGTCTATAGTATAGAGAATAAATTAATAGATTTTCTTGAGGACAGGAAGACTTCGAAAGATTTTATATCGGCGTAAAAGTGTTTTGCTTAACTTAAGGAGCGATCTCCTTTGCTTTGATTTATACACTCCATAATTTACAGCTGATCTTTTCCAAAACATTTTCTACATCAATTACTCAAAACAGAATCGATCGAAAACACGATTCGATAAAATAATATTTCGGATTATTATCGAAGAGAAAATAATTAGGATCCTCTGTTTTGAAATAGCTGATTTATTGATCCTAGGTTCTTTATAAATGTATTCAGTGTTACCCTTTAGTTGTTTAGGTTTTCTTTGCAACGTCGTAGAACTTGCGATACAAACAAGCAACTTTTGCTTGTAATTAATGCTTCGTTCTTTAAAGAAAATTGAATAATGATTTAACATTTTTAATTAAATTCAATCTCGCATAGCTGGACAAGGTAGTTCATATTTCACGGAGTAGTCCCTTAAGAATTGTTGCTAATTTCTCAAAATGTATACGCAACAAGTCAGACGATTATCAATGACGTGATAAAATAATTTTATGTAGGACTAGCTGTACCCATGACTTTGTCCACGTGCAATAACAAATCCTGGTTGATTATTAACGTAATTAAATTTCATTTAATGCAATTAAATTTTATTTTTAGACAACAAAATGTAACGATATTAATTAAAAAATGATTTCAGAAAATATATTTATTACGATAGTAAGTAGGAATAGTTTTTTAAATGAATTTTATTGGAAATGTCACAAACATACAGACTCGATTTTATTATAGAGATGGAGATTGTTGTGTACAATCTTTTAAGCACAATTGCTATTGAAAATCCTGTTAATAGACTTCCCGTAGATAAAGTGTGAAGACTCCCACTAAAACGAGTACGACAATTTCGTGACAGGCGAATATTCCAACAGCCACGTCCGTCCTCCTTCGCATAATTTTCTGTCCACCTGGCAGCCTCAGTCTTTTGTCCACACTATGATTCTATGTAGTAACATGCTTCTGCACGACCTCTGCCCAGGATATAAACTTATCCTAACGTGATGGCGGCCAAGAAAACCGGAAGCAACCTCGTTCGATTTTAATAGCGCCATGAAAACGTTTTCCGCTCGTGACGTTTCGTTCCAGCGGCCGAAATGACGCCGCTGTCTTCATAAAGTTGAAAGGATTTCGCTCTTCTTGATCGTAAACAGTACCGGAGTCTATTATGGTTTACGAGCATGTGATATAATAATCCCCTGATAAAATTCCACCGTAATTTACTGAAATTACGATGCAGGAATACCGGTCATGTAAAATCAAGCTGCACGTAGCCACCATTTAGATAACAAGACGCTGCGCAAACGCTGGAAACTTAACAAATAATAGACCTCGCGTGATTCTAATAAACATAATATGTAAACTTAATCGCATAAACTTGAAAAGTACAATGATTCGATGAAATTAATATTGACCTACATCGAAATGGTAAATAGGAACACGTTCGAAAATGGGCCATGAGAAAGTTTAATCGCATTTCGTTCCGTTCTCTCAGTTGTCTCGACGAATATGGGTTCTTGGCTTTCCTCCTTGCTAATGGAAATCAGTTTACTTTCTATAGTTTAAACGGCAACCATCCGGGAGGAGTATTTAGGTAACTTCGGAATTTACATGTTCGCCGCCATATTGCTCGGAGCGGTGCCACGATAATTCTGAATTTGAAACTTATTCCTCTCGTCAAACCTGCGAGCACAGCCTCGGTTTCGACTTCTGTTTCGGTCGTTAAGCCACGAGCAAACCTCCGGCAAAAACCCCCAGCAACGTTTCCCGATGCGATAAGCTTTTCGACGAAACTAGGATACGCCGAGGAAGCTCGCTACATGCGGCGGGAATTCATGGTATCACGTGTCTTTACGACTCTTCGGGAGCAATTAACGGGACTGCCGATATTGTCTGGCCAAATAGGGTCGTCCGACAGAGTTCTCCATAAAAGTTTTATTAATTTCCTTATGTGCTGTCCCACCTTGAACCACCCGATGACCATTATCCTCTTGTGGACTACGTTTCAGTCAAAATTCTTTAGTTTAAAATGCCATATACCTTTTCAATATATATTAGCGATCAACATTTACATATAGACGACATATACTCCTTTTCTGATCTCAATTGGTAATAACGTTTAATAATTGAGTCGATCGTTTATTCTATATAGCTTCGCTTCTCAGCAATCTTCCTGCGAAATAAACATTTGTTTTCTTTAACAATTTCATCAAGTTCAAAATCGGACTACTCCAGCTTTTACTATTCTTTTATCACCTGAATTGGTAGCAGGATGTTCAAACTGCAAAATTATTTTCTTCCTTGAGATTCAAATTGCAACAATAAACAATCATGAGCGATACCTAGCAGAGGTGTGGATTATTTGGCGAAACAAATATTTCAGATACTATTTAATATTTTAGACTTTATTTTGCTTAACGAACTTAGTATTTTAAATAAGATATACAATTTCGAAAATATAATATTTCTATTTTAACAATCGAACCACAAAATAATAATAACCACATTTTTTGTGCCTACTGAAGTTTGTTGACAAACATACAGTGTATCTTATCACCAGGAAACTATTTCTACTCATAAATCTATTGAATGCAAACCATTATTTTCAGCAATAATATTTAAAATTGAAATTTACAATTAAGACAAAGTCGAAATAGTATTAATATTTTTAAAATAAAATACTATTTTCAAAAATTACTGCCTCAAATAAATTATTTTATTTACAAAAATTACTGCATCAAATAAACTATTTTATTTTCAAAATTGTACACATACTTTAAAATAAATAGAATTAGTTATTATATTTACTATTTAAAATACTACTTTTTCCAGCTCTGGTACCCAGTAGATTGATGGGAGTAGATTACTTACACGATACTTTAAGTTTGAATTATAAGTCATCATTTATCTCCGACTTTCCGGACTTTCATACTTCAATACTCTTCTGGATGCAAATAGTTTAAGTTCTAATAGAGTAATAGTAGAACCAACCGTTGCATCAAACTTTTCATGTTAAAGAATAAATCGATACTTCTAGTGTGCACGTTGTACACCGATCTTACTAATCAAAACATCGTTTAACTTTTAATATTTTCTCTTGATGAGAGGATCTTGTGTCCAACATTATATAATATTCGACGACGCGACACGTTTCAACGAAAAATGCGCGACCCATCAACAGCAGTACAAACAAAATCAACAAATAGAAATTAAACCGAACGCGTTCATCAAGCATTGTTGGGAAAATAACGCTTTTTATTGTCGGGAGTGGCTCTAATTATTTGTTTCACGCAGGTTACTTGTTCATTTCAACACTAGAACCACCAGACAGGAAAGAATGCGCCATTTCGGCCACTTTGCTTGAAAATCACTGAAATTGTGGAGATGCGTTCATAACATTATGCTTATTTTTCCATTCATACCAGATGAGTGCACCCCTGGAAATTAAGTCTGGAGTCTTCTAGTTCTTAAAAGAAATGTTGCCCGAGTCTGTGAAAAAATTTAAAAATAGAAAAATGTTCGCAGAAAACTGCAATTTAATATTCGAAATAATAAAATAAGGAGATTGATGCAGAAAATGCAAATTCAGGATAAGAAAACGAAACGTTCGCGAACGGAGAAGCGTTGTTTGATTCTTAAGTTACTTAACAATCGAGCGTGCACATTGCGAAAGAAACTTCCGAGAGAACCTAAAATTTAGTTTGGAAAAGATGTCGTTGAGCCAGCTACAGGATACTATTGCAAAGACGTCGTCTCACAGTTAAGTGTCGTGCTACTGTTACAAACGGTACGCATTCGCAACCATAATGAACGAGAATGGACGCCATTGGGTTCAAGTTTTCCACCGAATAGCGGCAGACAATCAGCTGATGATAAGTGGCGTGTCCTGCGGTGCGAAACATGCTTCCGTCAAGGTGGATCCGGAAGATTTATATCTCGCAAATATATCTATCTCCCGTAAATCCTACTCTCTCCCTCCCTCTCTCTCTCTTTCTCTCTCCCTCTCTCTGTCTCTACGTCCTCTTGACCGTATAATGAAGTAGTTTGCGACGAAGGTCGTTCTGCTCCTTGGGAGCACTAAAGGATCTCAGTTATCTTAAGGGGCTTACGAACATCTAGACCAGGTGAAAAACATTGATTTCCCAAAAATATATTTGCTTCCACCCTTGAACCCTTTTCCCGAGAAGTGTTAGTAATAAATTATCGAAGAAAACCATCTTTAATACTATATTTCCACGTTTCCTGAAACTGTGTTTTTTGTCGAAGTATTCTTTAGGTAGTCGCGAGGAGATATTCGTTTTTCTTAGATCGTACAGTTCCCGATTAGCTCAAGGCTTTACTATATTTAATAAATACGTCGAAGTATCGTCAAATACGAGTACCTTTACCATTTTGAAGATTTTAAATAACGGTAAATGTTAGGATACAAAAGATACGTGACATTTTTGCGTTGCAGCGTTCTTCTACGTTCTTCCAAGGGGCGATAAAAATGATAAGGATTCCGCTGGTGCGAGTACAAAGATGAAAAGACAAAGATAATAGGTATCATTAATTATGACGGTATTTTAATGAAACGATTCGTCCTGGCCGGTGACCCATAAAAAATAACGGGACACAGATGGATTAAATATTCAAAATGTGGCAGTGCAGAAGGAATTTAATTATCTGATACTCGGTTGATCTATCTGCCTACCCGCGCACCGAAGAAATATACGGCTCCTTTCCACTGCGGTTGGGAGTCAGAAACCGGAAGTTATCCCTCCCATCCTGCTGCTGTGAAAGTAGGAATAGTTTTTGCCGTTGAAACCCGGCGATTCGTTCGGCAACTTATCGTCCTTCCAAACTTATTACACACTGACCAAATAAGAAGGTCCAGGGGTAAAATCGACTATGAGTTATACATCGGACATTCGTTATTTTCTAGCAAAAAACCGTGGCGGTAAGATCGCAACGATATCAGCTGGCCTCTCACAAGTTATATCACTTTTCAGGTAAAAAGTTTGATTCTCCTCGGTTGCGATGATACAAAACATGTTCGCAATTTATTGGGAACGAGCGTCATATTAAATCTTATTTTTGAAAGTCAAAGAGAAAATGACACTAGACATCTCAACAATCAAGTCGGTTACAGCTACTGTACAAAAAATATACTTATTGCCAATTTATTAAATTAATTTAACCCTCTTCAACACGATGTGGTACCCTGGTACCTATTTCAAATTATTATTTATTTATTATAAATGAAATGAGATCCTTTTACAAAACTGTTAACAATAACAAAGAAGAATAAAGAATATAAGACAACTCGTTTAACAACAACAATAAAGAAGGGTGTAAATTAGAATTAGTTTAAAATTCGTATAAAAAATGAGCTGTGTGGATGAGGGTTAAAGAAAAATTACTGACGAGTAACTTGGTAAATTTTTATTTTGCATAAAAATTCGCGGTGCAATTTATGCATTATGAACGTTCGCTAAGAGTGAAAATCAAAAGTGTTGCTGTGACGAAAATGAAAATGTGTCAATTATATGCACGTCTGTTTAATGTTCGCATAAATTAAAATAATAATCAGAAACTCGACACTCGTTTCCATTAACAACACATTATCACCGCGTAATTGGATCCTTGACGAAGTGTAACAAAACATCAAGATATAACTTTTCGAAAAAGGTCCAGCCGGAAGGTCTTAACAGTGGCAACTGAAAACGTAGATACGTTTAAATTTGCCGAACAACCGGGACGCATTATCTTTGTACGAACAGGATTCCCATCATTTTACACTTTAGTTATCTGCTTCACCTGTAGTAGCGTGTTAAATGCGGGACATTACTTCTGATCTTACCGAGGATTAGCGTCACAGCTTGAATCCGTGGCTCCAGGTACGAGAGTACGAAGTTCCCTGAACCCACTGCTATGTAGAAAATACTGTCGATAGTAACATTATCATCGCCTTATCTAATCCGAGCTACTCGATAATCGAATCAGGTTTTACCTCAAATAAATGGCGCGATTTAAGACGGCGATGTTAACGGCGGGGAATCCTTACGAACCGAGAAATTAAATTTACTGACATTTCAACGGTGGAATGAGTTTTTACTAACTTCTAGCTGACGAAAATTAAAATCTTAAAGGCTTTTTCGAACTTTTCAGGTTCGTGGAACAACTTGATGGAACGTGATATCCAAATTGTTACATTCGTTATTAAGTTAATAACAATTATTTTCGTAGATTGACTTAAAGAAAATTATATTAATTTAAATGGAACGATGACTTTTCTTATTATACCCTGGTCGAGACTGCAGTAAACTTTTATGCATGTGGGACAGTGGAAATTATTGAACAGTTATATTTTTACAGCTATTTTTTATGATCATGGCGCAAAAGAACCTCCAAAGTGGAGGCTAAAAAACCTATTTCGTAAAATACCTTCGAAACTAACACGGGTAGAAAAGTGTCAAGTTGAAAAAAATCATCTATTCATAGTCTCTAAAGTGACAGGAAAACATAATTGTTAGAAATTCATAGCTTGCATTACCATAAACAAAATGAACCAGTCCGATTAACATTTTCGTTGAAAATATGCTAACAGAGACTACGTGTCGAAGAAATAAGTAGCAAAGAATAAGACAAGGATAGCATTGGTCGATTGCCAATGGTGTATCTTAATATATATTTATTGTTGCGATCGAGAAACAAACTTCACCTTTAATATGGATGGTGTATCTTAATCAATATAATTTTGTGTATCTTAATGTTAGAAAATTGTAATAGGTGTTCACAGGAATGTCTAACAATGTGTGGTCGGCCGTGTCGAAGTAAAATTTAAGAGGATGCCGAATAGTTATGGGTAAAAGCGTTCAATAATTCAAAGGTAAGAGCCGCCATATTTTCCGCGCATACTCGGGTATCGAATATACGGGGAAACGGAAAACCAACATTTATGTTTCATCAAAGTCAAAAGAAGATTATATGTTTGGTTCTACAGGGTATACAAGTGAGGGAATAACGAGCGCGAAAGGTTCGTGTGTCCTATGACCGCTCGTTAACTTTCATCTCGGCCGTTTATGGGGTTGCTGTCTTCCGACAAAACCATCTAGCCAATATAAATCTCCCAGCGAGCGTAACTACGATAACTCATCGACGTGACAATGCGTTCTGTCTTCAGAGCAAGACCTCGGTGCGCTGGTCAATTTTCCAAATCCAGCTGCATTTATTTTCAAGAATGTAACCAAAAAAAATGTGTGCGCGTGCTCATTCTGAAAATACCGATTTTGAAGAGAAGTAATTATTCCGCAGAGACAACCGAATGGAAAATGACTACATTATTTTATTTGCGCCATATTTCTACAACGTAGGCTAAACCACCGATACTAGATTTTTCTGAATTGCTCGCCAGCAAATTTTATTGTATTTGGGAATCCAATTTGTACCACTCTATTTACTGTGTTTTAGCATACGTGTTGTACAAAAAGGTCCATAATTGTATTACCAAAAGCGTGGCGATCCAGTATATGTTACCAAAAATTGAGAATGTTCTTTCACATAGAGATTCGTTATCGGAAAAATTGTTTTAGAATATACGATGTTGTTGTGTATTACGATTCAATATAGTTTCGCCGTAATATTGAATTTTTGTACAACCATGTATGCCAAATTCTGATTCACGCGATGGGAGGGGCGAAGGGGGACTTTCAATTTATTATTATGACTGTATTTCCATACTGATGATCATCAATCGCATATACTGCAGTAATAAAATATGTTTTTACGTCGTGGTTCGCATATTTTCATTTCATCTTCATCGTATTTAATTTATCCCGTTCCAATTAAATATTATGTTTCGATGTACGTGCAAATAACAGTCCCATTGAAATTACTGAGTCTTCTTTCTGAATGTAATGTAATGAAACAAAATTTTCGAAATTATAAAGAATCGTTACAAGTTTATTTATGATATCGATCGATAACGTATCGCATAGTGCCGAGTTCCATTATTACTTTGAGCCCTGGAACGTTCAAAAAATTCTACGGGTACGTATTCTAAAATTGACTCGAACTAAAATTCCCATAAAAATCCCCATAAAACCCAGTGCACATGTACAAGCGTGCATCGCGATAAAAACCACGCTAAATCTCGGCGAGTATGGCAATCGCTGTAACGTTTACGCGAAATGAAAAACGGGTTGATTGCCCGTTTACCTTTATAGTTAAATAATTTATTCCTCTCGATCGCATAAACAACTACCGATGTATAGTTTTCTAGGAATGGACGCAGGCAAGTAAATTACCGGTGACCGTACACAAATCATCCGGATCATAGAATAACAGGCATTGTGAAATCGATGCGTTAAACGAGCTTAACGGAGTAAGAATAATTAGGATGTTGGCAGTGCGCCGAGAATCATGCTTGCAGAACAGATTCGGGTTGGAAGAGAGTTCACACTTTGCTCATTACACGCGTTGTCACCCACGTTTCTAACACCTACTGCGCGTATTTTACCCTTCTATGGTGAAAATATATAGACGAGGATTAATCAGCCGAATCTGTATTCATTAAAACGATCGGCAGACGTTTGCTGAACGGTGGGAAAACTGAAATTCATCGGTACATTGCGGATTTCATGTGTTTACGACAATATGTAACAGCTAAGCGAAATACAAAACAATAAAATCTTAAAAAATATAAAAAAAACTTTTTAACAATAAAAAATAATATTTATAGTCGCTAATATCTAAAAATATTATTTTCTCCTTCTTAGTGTATTCTAATATAAACGTGGTTTTTATATATTTTTTTATTTTATACTTTCGATTCCCACTGAGATACTCTGCTGAAATTTTTTTATCTCATAAACGGACAGGTACTTAAAAAAATTTTTTTTAATATTGCATTGTGACCCAGTTCTGAGCTATGGTGAAAATTTCAAGTCTCTAGCTCATCGGGAAGTGGTTTAAAATTCGATTTTAAGATTTGACGCATACAACAACGGCGACAACGACAACGTCGACAATGACAACAACAACAACTCGGGAAGCTAGTATAAGCGCGGTAAAAAAAATGAATTTTTACATAATTCCTATTCCTCGCAATTGATGCAGTAAAATTTTCATTTTACATGAAACTACGCGATTAAAGAATAATCGAACAATGTCTAACAATGCTGCCCTTCTATATTTTATGAAATTATGAAAATACGTACATTGATCCACGTTGTTAATTTACTAGTGATATTCAAATTTCCGTTAATATCAAATTCCACGTCAACCCGAAAATAAAATTCGAACAACGATCAACATAAATACGCATACAAAGCGGAACAATTTTTAAAATAAATCTCAATTTGTATAATATTTGAACAAACGTGCTAGGCGGTGTGCATTTAATAAAGCTCTCCGAAAAAAAGAACACGAGAGAAAAAGAGACTTTAATAAAATCCGAATTTTCGTTACATAAAGTGGTAACTGTAATCTGCAGCAGCAATTGATATAGGAAATAAAATCCGATATTACTTCAATTTCACGATGTCTATTATAACAACGTAAATTTGCTTAAAGATTCGCAGTTATTATATTTTATCGGTGCAACCGGACTCGTGCACTTTATAATTGTTCCATTGCATTGCGACTGGTTTAATATCGTTCCGATCGAAGAACGTGTTCGTTATTGGACCAAAGTATAGCTCTAACAGGTATACATATTTACCGCAGGATCAAGATGATGATTATAACAGTGATGGAAGTGGTCAAGAACTAGATAGCAATCCGGTATAGCAATTGCTGTTACTGTGTCCGAAATGGGTATTGGGCCGAGCGACAGTGGAATTTCCTGCAGGTCGTTAGATCGACGACTTCGATACCGTTAATCAGACGGGTCGAGGATTCTGAACCACGAAATATGGCCGAAACAAACGCGCCAAGAAGTGACAGTTCATTAATGATTCCGTGGAATGATTTATCTTTTTATTTACGGTCGCCTCGGCTTGTCAGACTTTTTACAAAGTCACGCGATCACACGCACAATGTACCGGATCGATGGGAGAGTAATTTCATATTTCAGAATCCACCAATTTTATTTAATATTTATTTCAAAACCGGTTCGAAATCGACATTGCTTTTCCATCAACCCACTACGTGCAGCCATAAAAGGTAATTGTCACGTTCGGTTATTAAAAACTGATGTTTCAACACATTTCCCCAAAATTCAATCATGTTGCTTCGAATATCAAAATGTAAAATTCATGGATTGCATATTATCGCAGAATTATTATATCATACCATTTGAACTGCAATGGTTTAATTCTAACCTGGACAATTTGTGTTCACACTTGTGAATTACAGCTAGAAAATGTTATTTTCAGAAACGTATGCAGTCTATTCACATTGATTTCCGGAAATTTGTCGCGAAAAGTTAGGATTGGCACAGGCATCCAAACAATAGTGACGTTCAGATCCTTCCGCACTCGGAGAAATGATGTCTGTTGTCCGCGAACGCCTTTATATTATGGCTAGTATAAATTACGGAAGCTGCGACCATGGATTTGTAGTTGGGTTTGTAACATGGCCAGAAATTACAAATTAACATTATTGAAACGGTCATGGGAATCAAGTACGTTTGTCGAGTTCATTCGAACCGTACAGTATCCGTTTCTACGGTCATCCAACCGTAGTCGCGAAGCATTTCCGTTCCCTGAAATACTGCGCATTGCGGTATTTAAGAGCTTGTTGTGAAGTTAATTTCATAGTGTTCTGGCCAGAAAGTAGTTCGTCTCGAAGCTAGGTCATCAAACAACAAAACACATAAACCTCAACAGTAAAACTATCGAGTCAAATTGACGATTTCACATTTATTACATCTCGTATAAAGCTATAGAAATATTGTCTTTAGAAATTTTTTTGTACACTTCTTTGATCGAGAGAGAGAGATTCTGTAATTATTATATCGTTGCAAACATTTATTGAAAACACTTATTTCAACAAACTATTTTGTTTGGCTATAGTACAACATATAATGTGATGTATCATCTATCAGGTTTACAAAAAATTGTTCGTTAATAATCCCAACGTGAGCTAAATAACTTTCTCTAATTTTCTAACATCTCACAGAGTCATCAAGTCTCAAGGTCATAATAATAATATTATATATCGTTGAATTCGTCTCAAAATCAGCTACAGCATTATGATATAAGAAATACATTTTAACTATTAAAAACGCAGTGACCATGATTAGTTGTAAAAAAATAGTTTCGAAATTTTATATGTCAACAGTTTCAAAAATCCTGCCTCATGAACAATGAACTCGTTGTTGTGGAATCGTGTTGACAACTTTTTCGATGAAATGTTTGTGGGAAGACACGTCGTTGGTGTTAGTTGAAGAAACGCATTTCAGAAAAATCAATTTGTCTGCACGTACCTAAATGGTTCGGTGCGCTATTCAGCCGAATAGTTGAGACGAATGGTCCCCGCATCTCGGGAACTATTAAATCATCATCGTACGGATGCATCAATCCGCGAACTATAGTAGACTGTCTCGCAACCAGGATTTAGCCGGTGTATCCGGTGCAGTTGCATTGCAGCGTTACCGGTCGCCTTGTATCGCGTTTTCGTTTTGGTTTTGCTGAAAGAAAACATAACTGCGTATCATTGCGCCATTAGTAGATTGGTGGCAGCGCTAGTTGTTGAAGATACTATGCCGGCTAATGTCACAGCCTCGAGTGTGTGCGTTTAAACTAGATCGAGGTCCATTCCAGTAATTAAAGTATTGCGTTACCAGGCAGTAATTAAGCAGATATCAATCTCCGTACTACGGAATCGACGAGAAATATTATATAAAGGGTGTCTCAAAATTCCTACAACATCCGGAAATATTGAATAATCTTAATCTTAAATGTAATGAACTTGAACGATGAAATGGTGCAGAAGGCAATTTACTGCTGAGAGTGAACATGAAAAGAACAATTTTGCTTCATGACAACGCGTGTCCACATGCAGCAGAGACAACAAAGGATGACATCTTATCCTCAAGCTAAAAAGTTCTCCTCTCCCGCGCTTATTCGCATGACTTGATCTTGTTGTCTACATTAACTTATACATTATTTTCAACGTATCAGAATCCATAAAGAAAAAGAAAATGTCAATATACGTATTTTGTTTCTTGCAGTTGATCCAAACAATTTTCATTCTATATAAATAATCCGCAGTTTACTAAGAGTATCATCAGAAATGAATACTGACAAGGATACGGACAACGTTGAAATTATCGGCGCACAGGTTCGATCCAAAAGTCAAAAACAAAGCAATTTTTTAATTTATAAAATTTTTCTCAACGTTTTGATCCAAGTATGAAGCATCTTCAAGAGAAATTTTGCGTCTGAAAAATACTGAATGTTGTACCAAGTGTTTCACAAGATCAATAATAACCACAAAATAATTTTACATCGTACTTGCTATGTGTAAACTGTCTATGTTAAGTATTGAAGTGTGTTACTGTATTCCATGCTTATAGGAACTAGACTGAAAGATATGAACGTTACGATAGAGCCAATGCAAAAACACAGGAACGACGTATAATGACAAACAGCCAATCAGACATAGTGATCGAAAGTTCTTAAATCGATACTAAGCGGTAAATACGAATTGAAACGTGCCATTCCAAACCCAGACACTTTTGCTTATATACGATTGGCTTGACGATTTATTCGATGATTTATTTGACGCCATATAACGATTGATCGTAGAACAAAGAAAACAAAATGGTACAGTGTGAAATAATGATCTGCTAACACCGTTTCATACAATGACTACATGGATTTTGAAATTGGGCCTTCCCGGTTGGTCTAACAATTGCACATTAAAGAGTGCAAAGGAACACAATCCCATCATTTCTCTGGCGCCCGTGAAACGCATCGCGTGTCGTGATAGTTTTTCGCGAAATAGTGATCGCAGTTCTATGAAAACGTATAGAGAAAGTAAGCCGATAGCCTATATCGTTTCCCGTGGGACAAATGAAATTATTTGGAAAAGGCCCGGCGTCGTTATTGCTGCACGAAACAGAAGAAACTCAATTTCCCAAAAACTCGGTGTCAAACGGCGTGTCTCGCAAATTAAATAATGCCGTCGAGAGAATGAAATGCAATGCCGCGCGTCGAACACGACAACTAATGTGTATGTATGTCTCTACGATAATGGACAAAATTGCTTTCGGTTTGTCCATTTTGCTGATTGTTTTCGCGCGTCGCAGCCTCCGCTGTAAATAAAACGGTAATGCTCACCGGCGAGATCAGGGTGGGGGGAAAAAAGCGAAATCGAGAATTTATTTAAACATCGGCGTTCGATCCGAGGACCCCGACGAGCTCTTGGCAAGCTCTTTTAATTATTCGTATAAATTTTGCTTCTTACCGAGCGAATAACCGATCGATATAAATCATTCGGTCGAGCCGAGCATAATGTACTCGCTGGCTCGCGTTCAAGATGCCGATGATGTTACGCTTCACTACCGACTTTCCGATATTTCCAGTATCATAGCGTATCGTAGATAAGAGATCCCTTTTGACAGTCACCGTACAAACGGAATAATCTACATATATCATTGATCCTCTTTAATGAAACTTCCGATCGATACCTCTACCGAATTTCTTTTCCCCCATGGATATTAAATTTCGAATACATTCCGAGGATCTCGACCTATTTTACCACGTTTTTATTAGCTCGCTTTCTTGTTGGTCTATTTGTCTGTTTGTCTGTACGGTGACGAATTTTTCAATTCATTTTAAACTAACTTCCTGACGAGCTAGAGACTTGAAATTGAATACATGGCTCAGAACTGGATGACAGATTTGTTCACATTGACGACATCATAGCAGATCTCCGCGGAAAAACCTGACAACATTTCTGTCGTCGTTTCATATTTCAGAGAGTATTTATCAGCCAGCAGTATTGATTGATCTTCGCGTTATCCGCGTACACGCAGTAATCACTGTTATTTATTACGTATTTTAAAATATTCCTTTCAGTTCTGATCTGCTCTTCGAGAGATGAATCTGTAAATACATCAATAGCCATAACAGCTGTCCACCCCATCTTGTAATACGTTATGTTATAAATCTGGAGTAATTGGAGTGGGCCAGACAGTTATTATGACCATTAATATTGTATCTCCAATCCCTCCTTTCGGAAAACATAACTCTTTCTGAAAAAATAGATGAACTATAATATAAAATATTCAGTCGGTGTGTGCTGTTAGATTTTTAAAGTTCAGAAGTATCTTTAGTATTATTTTGAAAGACTAGTCCAAAGTGAATCTAGAAACAAGTACATAAAAAAAGTTATGAATTAATATGTACGATCTCGATAAAAATGAATGGAAATTGTTTGTTTTGGCAACGTTCATCATACGATTATTTAAATAAAGGTAATACAGTGAAACAAATATACTTTGATTTGATAAATTATATCTAAAATTGACAGCTCTGAATAAGAATACCCCCTTGAATGAAACCAGTGTGGGACGTTAACAAGAACCGGGAAGGTCCATTTATTTTCTACCGGATCATCCAAAAATGATCTTCCATTCGATATCTGCCGTTCCCTTATTTACCACACGCGAATGCACCGAAAGTTTACGCCTTATCCAGGAGGGCCCGATGTTTATTGCGATATCCGCGACAATAAAATAGAGAGAGAGGTCGATCGCCTCGAAATGAAATGTGGCTGTATTATTTTCCTGGCGATCTGCCAGGCAAACGCGAATCTTGTGGAAGTAATGAAAATTTGTTCTTGGAAGTTCGATTTTGAGGTCGGACGTTTCCCCTCGCGTCGCGCGTCATATCCTTTGTATCAATATTATTTGCCGTGGGTATTTGTACACTTCCTCCGGCGAGTCGGACACGAACAAATTCTGCCCCACCTTTTTCCAACGTATCGCTTCCTGCTCGCTATTGCTCGTGTCACTCGGATTTGTCTTTTTCATTTTAGCAGACTGACACAGCCAACTACAAAATTATTAAACCTGGAAACGAATTGTTCCGTTCCGTAATCAACGGTTGCTGCACGTAAAGATCGCGCTGCGAAATACTTAACGTTCGCAGAACAACTGAACTCGCCTTAGATAGCATTATTATTTGGTTGACGGCCCATTTTCCAGGGAATACAATCCCTTCTGTGCTGGATTAACATTATTATTCATTTTTGACGTGTTCCTTGGATCCATTAGCTGGTGATATTAAGTTCGTCGGTGGCTGACGAAAACAACAAACAATACAAAAATATTTTAATTTTTCGACGAAATTCTTCACATTTATCTGTACGAAATTAAAATATTTTCGTGAATTAAAGAACCAGATGAAGTATTCTAGCTTGCCCGAAACTGTTAAGCATTTAAATAAATAATGGTGAACAGCGTACACGTGTCGGATCACATACAAGGTGTTCAAGAGTTATTTCATCTTCGGTCGCGTCACGCGCGACAGTTTAATGACACGAAACACAATACCCATGGTGCTTCCCTGCGGAATTGGAAATATTAATAGCAAGGTCACATCGTTTCGAAAGAAACTTCCAAGCTCGCTTATTAATCGCCAGACATGACAAAGCACAATTCTTTCTCTTTTCACATTACCAGGCAAAACCGTTCCACTTTTATCCGCCGGTAATTTTTTCCTCTCATTGCCCCAGAGCGGGCGGCATGGTGCAGCGACGCGCTTTTACGTCATAGCAATTCATTCTTACTTACAGAAACGCATTCGCGCATTGTGCCTCCGCTCCGTGCAGAAGTGTGTCTTCGAAATGAAAAGTCGGGAAGAAAAATGTACGGTATCAACAGGTTCGCGTGCGCTTCCTTTCTTCTGCACCCGCGAAACAACCCTTTTTCCGTGGCCGGAATAAACGTCGAAAACCGAATGCGTTTATTTGCATCTCGGTTCACTTTCAATTCCTGCCCCTGATTGCACCGAAAAGAAAAATATGAATAGCGACGAAAGTTTAACTTTCATCGTAAAACGTTCCAGGTGAGGAGAATTTACACTTTAACACTAGAAAGACTGAAATTTAGTATATACCTATATTGCGCCAAAGCAGTGATAACGACTACGTTGTGAAAGAATAACTAATGTGTAAAGAAATTTGTTTAAAATTAATTTTTAATATTTCTTATAATATTTACAGTCATACAACAAGTTATTAGTAAGTTTACTAGTAAGTTATTAGTAAACCAATGAAAATCAATTAGAACATCCTGCATGTTAGAAAAATAATAACTCGCTATCAGTCACAGGAGCAGAGTACTATCTTTTTTCTGGAAAGCTCGCGGATAATCGCTCATGCGCGCGGGTATGGGAGATAAAGGTTAAGTTATTAAGCCCCTTTGTCCTCGACACACAAAGCCAAACAAACCGCAAATCACATAATAGGTGTCCTGTGTAATCTCTGGAGAATTTTTGACTGGACAACGCGTGAGGTGAATAACCGTTTAATTGCGGAATAAAACCTATAGTAATTTAGTTCGAATAAAGCTTCCATTGGAAAGGACCTCGCTATCCTTGCTGTAAGCGCTTCTTCGCTTACGTACTCTTTATAGGTATTTAAACCGACAGGGAACAAAGTGAACTTGGAGAATTATTGGGGAATTACTGGATCATTGAAAATTCTTGTTGTTTCAAACGAATCTACGTCGATTACGAGAAATTCAGGCGAAATAAAGTAATACTTAAAATACAGAAAAAAGTGTCTTATAATACAGGGTGGGGCGCCACACTTTGCCATCTAGATTTTTATGGCAAAATGTGGAGCCCCACCCTGTATAATAAGCATTGCGTAACATTTTGAAGAAGTGGACTCCTGTTATTTCGATAGGGGAACGTGAAGTGGACAGTGCTCCGTGGATCTGGTGTTAATGATCAATTTTGTATTTCGCTCGTTGGTTCCCGGTGCATACTCTCACGAAAGAAACGAGAAACGAAATGGGAGGAAGTAAAAAGAGCGAGGGGTGTGCGGGCACCCTTGTAAATAGCTAAATAATCGTAGCTCACCGGCATTCTTAGCACATTTCCGCACGTTCGCAATGCGCGCTGCATTCCACGTACCTGTCATAATCCACGTAAGATACGAGCTCGCCATAATAAAAGCCCGGACACCGTCCGTCGAAACGGTCTCGTTTCAGAAACGGCACGGCGCGCACTAAGCACAACCTATTTCCAAAACGCGACCCGTACCGGGGCGGCGGTACGTTTTATATTCCGTTTCACGATCGATTTTGTAATTTTCGCAATTCACTGACTCGACCGAAAAGTCTCCGCGAACTTTTTGCCCGACGGAAGTCACCGAGAAATTCCTTATTGGCTCGCGGCGTGTCTCGGACGCATAATCGTTTAAAATTCCCGCCGCTGTATCCATTTCTGCAAAAGAAATCTACGCGAATTTCGGAACAGCGTTTATTTCATTTCCGTAACTGCGACCCATAATCGCTCCGCGAACTCTCGCTTCCTCGTGCGAACATTTATGGAGTTCAACGAAGTAGAAATTCGTAGTAGTTTCCTTTCATTTTTTATCGTAAAAATAAAATCCAACGAAATACATTTTTCTCTCATGATTTTTGTCGAATTTACAAACGTCAATATGTACAAATTCTACGATTGGCCGTATTGCGCAAATTGGTTGTAAAATACTGTTTCGAATACTGATACTGTTTGAATACTAACAGACTGATAAAAGGCGAGCAATTGCATTTGCCGTGACGGTGGTTAAATTTCTCGGTTCGGTAATCTGTAAAACAATGTCTTTATGCTCAAGATACAGAAAATTTTCATAACGTTTTACAAACCTGCTTTGATATATCAATCATTTTCGATTCTAGATCCGCAGCAAGAGTGCATCTTTTCTTTTTTCCATTCGTTATGCATCCGCCAGTGTGTTGCGTCGGCATTTCCTATATAACATACAATGATTTATTACATCATGTATCAGATACTGTTTGTCTAAAAACTTTGCGATATGCTTGTTTGCAAATATTTGTAAAAAAGGTTTGCTATGTGTTTGTCGCGTGGGCCACAATCTGCACAGGATTGAGGAAATTTTATAACATTTATTTTTCCTTTGTAAAAAACATAGTTTTAGTTATTATATCAATAACTTATTTTCAGATTGAACAGAAGATTCTGTTCACAACAGACACAATCACTTTCGAAAATTTGTATGGTTTTTAAGACTACGATCTTTCTACAGTACGTTCTATAACAGTACGTAGAAAATGTTCGTTCCTATCCTTCAAAGTATAATACGATTTCCTTTCCATCAAAATATGTACTATGCGAGACGAGATACCTCCGGATCAATGAAATCGTTCTTAATACGAAATGAAACGTGATTCCCGCTTCATTTTATGGGGAAATAGGTTCTTGGCACTTACTACGAAATGATTTTTATTCCTTCGGAATTGTAGCAAATCTTGTGAATATTACAATTGAAATTCGATTACGCTTGTGCTTTAGAGTCTTCTCTCGTTCCGAGATGAGAATAAAATTGTTTTACGATCAAAAAATGATATTTGGTCCAGCCTAATGGAACAATCGAAATTTAAGCGACTAATCTGCGCGCAGGCCGTAACAAGATTCCATCGTGTATTTGAACTTGTCCCCGGGAAGCATAGCTGTCCGATGTCTATTCTGCTCGTGCAATACAATGGGACAATGAGACATTTACAATTGTGCCATGATCAACAATAACTTCCTTTCCACGGTACGGCTTAAATGACAAGCTTTGAGATGCTACAAGACTGTTTTGAGCATCGCTCTGTGCGCCAGGGCTCATAACACAGATCGCTGTTTCTTTTCTCATGTACGTGTCCGTGACGCGGCAACATGCGCCACCGATTGGAATACATTTTTTATTTTACCACGTTTTTATTAGCTCGCTTTCTTGTTTGTTTGTCTGTCTGTCTGTCTGTTCGGTGGCAAATTTTGCAATTGATTTTAAACTAACTTCCTGATGAGCTAGAGACTTCAAATTAAATACATGGCTCAAAACTGAATGACAATGCATTATTAAAAAAAAAATTTTAATGTCTATTTCCATTGCTTTTAAGCCATGAGAAAAAGTTACGGTAATTATTTGCATTAGGGGCTTCGTCGACGATTTTAATGACCGTGAAACGTGTTGTCAAGGTCATCATTATGAACAAATTTTCCCTATATTATAGGGAAACGTTGGTATGTTACTATTTGTATTATCTATACTATTTATAGATATCTATAAATAGTAGTAGTAATATCTATACTATTTATACTACTATACTATTATCTTTCAAATCCGAATCCAGTGTTTAGTATCCCACAAATATGGCTAATTGTTGTTGTAAATGATCAAACCTTTGCGCCGCGAATAAAAATTTGTAATATCCTGAAGATAAATTACGATCGATAACCAATTAATTAATTATTGTATAGGAAAAAGTTGTTCAGAATGATGTCCTTGACAACATATTTCAAGGTGATCAAAATCGGTAAGGAAGCTCCTAATGCAAATAATTAGCAAAATTACACTTCAGCATAGAAACAAAAGGCAGAAAGTGGATGGTATCATGTTTTTCTTGTTTCTCGTTTTACAGGTAGCATGGCTACGCGTGGACACACAAACTATTTTAACGATAGCCAATCACGTGATTACGAAGAATCACAGGATCGGAGTGACGCACACGGAGCACAAAACGTGGCACCTACACATACGGGACGTTCGTGTACAGGATCGAGGTGCATATATGTGCCAGCTAAACACCGACCCGATGAAGAGCCAAACCGGCTATTTGGAAGTTGTAGGTTGGTTCGCTGGATAAACAAATTTATAAACAAAAATCTACACTTTGGCATGAGCTCAACGAACTTTCCCACCCAAGGAATTACTTTCTGGCTGTCAAGACCGTTTCCACGCAAATTTTTAAAATGTTCGAAACTTTTCCATACACATTCATTGGTATTCGAAGTACGTGTGCGATTTTTTTAAAGCAAAACTAATCACGAGTTATCCAGATTTTTCTTAAAATCCACAGTCTACTTAAATGCATTACTAGATTGCAGGTGATTATACCATCTGTGTCATATTTTCTCAAATGCAAGAAATATTATTCACCAACAAACACCAGAATTTTTCTATTTCCTCGCATTATCATCGTTGGTTGAACAACATCGTCTCCAATTCTGGTATTTATAAACGGACACGTGGAAATGAAAACTTGCATAAAGAACCACGGTCTAGTTGACGAATGTTACGTACGTAGAACTCGAAATATATATTCAACCTTTTGCGAACGAGGATTTGTTGAAAATATTAAATGTCATCATTCATGTTCGCAGAGCGGACAGAATCCTCCAAGTTGGGGCTGGGTATAGCGCATTGTCAAGACAAATGAATTTTTTTCAAATCTGTCTGCACGAGTGAATTCAACGTCAAAAAACGCATGACTCGTACGCTCATACGTTTCCTCTAGAATTAATAGTTTCCGAGACAAACGACCAAAAATATTTCGCAGGCTATGAGGACTGCCTTCAGCCCCTGAATGTGAATGATGACTGTTGAAAAACGCGAGTCGAATATTTTTTCGAGTTCGATGTAATATGGTTGTTTCAACGAAATTATAGTAACACGATGACTGGTGGTATTTCAACAACCATTAATTTATCAAAAGAGTGAAAAACTTTATGGCGAAACAGTTCCATTTTAATAGCGAGACGAATAATGTAAACAGATAGTATTGGCCAGGCCGGGGTATAATTATATCAAGAAATATACATAGCTGACGCTTCTACAATTGCATTATCTCGGGAACAATAGGAAACGTAAAATAATGCAATTTATTATTCTATAATTTCGATTTCCTTCGGTACTCGCATTGTTACAGTTACAGAACGCAATCTATGAAATCGGCGGAGCATCTCGTTCAATTGTTATTTGCTAAGCAATAAATAATTTCTGATTTTTCTGTTGGCAGTTCCGCCAGATATCTCAGATTATGCAACAAGCACGGATATGATTGTTAACGAGGGCAGCAATGTTACATTGCGCTGCGCGGCGAAAGGAATACCCACGCCGAACATCACCTGGAGAAGAGAAGACGGAGAAACTATATTACGCGCGCATGGCAAAGAAGGTGAGCGTGGCAAATTAAAATGTACAGGGTACAACGTCATGAATATGTTTTATGCAAATAACTATTTACAAAAATATAAAATGTATGGAAGTGAGAGACTCGTTCGCTCGCTTCGTTCCAGGTTGCTTCGTACGAAAGATCTCGCTTTCGTTCAGAATCGAAAAGCCAACATGCCCAATTATAAAGTCGTTATAAAGATATTAAACATTTAAAATCTTCGTGAAAAATGCAAAATCGGAAAAGCAGTTTACACGCACCACACAACGATCAATAATAATAAAGTGCCAATATTTTTTTGATCGCAAGATGGATGACGCAGAAAATTCTCCACATAAAAAAATCGATTAAAATCATATTAAAAAGTAGATTAAAATCAGTTTATATACAACGAATTTTGCTGGGATCATGACAAACCCTAGAGTACCATTGTAGAACTAATGTAACCCGAGCACGAATGAATGATTTCATTTAATGACTTCCCATGGAAGTGCTTCTACAATGTGATAAACGATATAATAAAAAATTAATTGTTTCAACCATTGTGATAAATTGAGAATTAAAAATATACAAACATTTTCAGAACAGTGAATAATGTAGCGTTTAAATTAAAAACAATTGTCAACGTGTTAAAATTATTTTTACTATATTAAACAGAAGGAAGAAATTAGTATTCGAGAACGAATAATCATACGACCGACGGGGGTGGAGCGTCAAGTAAAAATGGTGTCCCCGATAATTCCCGTTGCATCGATCAGTCTTAAAGAACGTAAATTCGCATAAAGATCCGCAGTCTAATCTTTTTTATTGTTCGACGGCGAACGCGTTAAATCCTCGCGAATCCCTAACCGTAAATTGCGAGCGAACGGTGCGAGCGGGGTTCCGAGAGGCGTTTTCAATTGGATCGAAGTCGATGCCTCCGACCAGCCCGTCCTTGTGTTCAAAACTTGAGCATCGTGTTCAATGTATCATTCCGTTGTCAATAGCGTTTTCTGCGCGCGGCGCGGCTTGCACGTTGCAAACAGAACGCGCGCATAGGCAGAGAGAGAGAGAGAGAGAGAGAGAGAGAGAGACAGACAGAGAGAGAGAGAGAGGGGGGGGGAAGAGGAAAAGGAAGAGAAAAAAAACACGTTTCCGTCCCCAGCGTTTATACGAAGTCAATAGAGTGTTAAGGAATATATGAGGAACGATGGACATGCAATGAAAATTTATCACCGGGCCGGCTTTCAAACTTACTTAACGAGTAGGACGCGTGCAACGGCAACAGTATGCGAGAGCCTGTCGTTTCACCTGCATTGTTGGCATGCCGATGACGTCGGTATGAAATACAGGCCCCTTCCCCCTAGGTTTCATGCAGCAACACCAAAGTAATACCAACATTCTGATTCGCCTAGGCAAGGGCGTGGGGTGCGAGCATAAATCATCCCTTTGTCTTTTATTCGTGCGGGACCGACTGTTGCTCTCGTGCCATATTCCTCCGCAGGAAACTACCTTGCTTACGGAAAGAAAAATGTATCCTGCATTTTCGAATGTTGAGCCGAGCACACGGAATAAACTATGCTCCCCACCGTGTTGGCTCTCGATTCGAACCGATAGTGTTACACCGAAAGGAAATCGACCGGATACGGGCCACTGGATTTTTGAGGAGCGCGCGAGATAAACTGATAAGAAACTCGCGAATATTTCAACCGACCCCACTACACCAGCGCTGGCCACAGTTGGGACCCCTCACACTAAAGACGCCTGTAAAAATTTTCCTCGCAAATGAAATTCTCATAGATTTGAAGGTTATAGCCTTGACGTTACAACGACTTCCCTTTAAAAATTAATCTACTGATTATGCAATTATTACATTTTTTATCTTCCAAAGGTGACTGTAACAAACAATATAAAAAAGTTTAACGTGATTTCAGTTCAGTTAACAAAATTATTTAAATCTTTTTGACTAGCATTTGAAAAAATGATTTGCATTCGTCGAACCAGTTTTACTAAAGTTTTTATTATCTTTTTAATATCGTGTCGATATTGTGATATTTGTCGCGTATCATACTGTTAATTAAAGTAAATGTCCAGTAAAAATATGGAATGTTTGTCAACGCAATTACTGAAGCTATTCAGACAAATGCAATACATATACTAACAGGAATTTATGATTTTATTTTACTTTTATCATGGAGACTCTTCATAAAATTAAATAGGAATTGTAAATTGCTTGAATGTTCGCAGTCTAATAGCAGTAATGTAAATAATGGTGTTATTGAAATAATCGGAGTCGGAATTGTATTCGCGTTTGACAATAAAAGTGTATTTTGCCAATTCGAATGATTTTGCTAAATCAAATACGAAAATGTATGTATGTGTTTACTAGCGAACGTTTAAATTTCATTGTATGCGAATGCATTTGCTTATCAAATTAGTATGCGCATACATTGACCGAACTCACACATTTACCGAATTAACGGTTTCGCTAAACATGTATTTCGAATATCTCTCTACGAAAATTTAATAGTTACAATTACCCGCGACAAAAGTGTTATTTCGGGGATTCCATATTATTACGAGTGATAATAACTTTTCTTTTTATTTGTCGATCGCATGTTTAAACAAAGTTGATGTTTTTGGCGCACTGGTTCGATCAATTTAATGCATTAATGACAACGAATAAAAAGAAAAGTTATTATCATGAATGGCGAAACAAGCACAACTAACATTGGATTTTGGCGTCAATGCTAAGGACATTGCAAGAATTTTAAAGGACTGGTACAACACGAGGTTATTAATTACTAAGATAAGAAACCACAGACTATTTCTATTAAAATAATTAAACTGATCGATATAGATATTCTGATTCGAAACATTTAACAAACCTTCTATGCCAACGCTGAAATTATCAGAATATTTAAAATAGTATTGGACTTTTCATTTTGTAATTAGAAAAATTACCAAAACGCTTCTCTTAAAAAATTACTATATACATTTCCGATAAAGTCTCACAAAATCAGGCTCAACGTAATCTCTCTCTTGTAATTTTGAATTCCTAATTTCTAATTCGGCAATTCCACTGTTAGATATACATGTATAGTGAACAGTATTGTCGCAAAGTGTAACATCGCGAGCCCAGCGTAGATTGAAATCAGAAAGGGCCTCGAGAAAGTTTGGAGTTCGCCAGTGTTCATTAAAGCAAATAAAAAACCGTCGAGAGCAACGACCAGAAAAAGTTTGTGAAACCGTTCGACATAAGCTGAGAACATTTCGAAGTGTACCTACTTTCCTGTTATGGATTTACCAAGTTCGCGTTCAAATGGAAGACAGATACTTAGGAACTCTTCTTCTTGAAAAGAGTCGAAATAAAAATGTGACTCGAAATGAACATCCATCTTTCGTCCGTTTTATCTTCCGCGGGATTACTTTACAGACCTGTCCAGATCTGAAATACTTTTTAATACACGGTCGCTTACTATTTACTCGATTCATTCTCTTGTGAGAACTTCTCCGATAATTGGAACGAAGTCTTCCACATCAAATTGAAATCTATAGAGCATGCAGACATGTATTGTCATTTACCTATATACTTGCGAGTGTTTGAGACATTAATTTTTATATTACATTGGCAGTACAGTGAATATTGTAAGGGAACGGAAACTGTACTACTTGAGAAAAACTAGGGTACCATGGAAATCACAGACACAAATTTCCTCGACACGGTTTTCACCAACAAAATTTCACTAACACCAGATTTGACCAACAACAACGAATCTAAAATCGTTGTCGGTCAAATTCGTGTCGATTAAAGAAGTTGTCGGCCAAAGTAGTTGCCGGTCAAATGTTGTCGGTGAAACCGAAAAACTAATATCCTTTCCACTGCGGGGTATTCCTTTCTTTCTATTGCCTCGGTAAAATGTAAACGTTATTCCGTGTGGTTATAATTGTATATAGTCATCATATTATTGTGTGTTATTGGTATTTACGACGACGGATGCCTCAGGTTTCAACAAAAAAACGCTTTAAAAAGTGAAGGCGTCGCATCATTTTCAGCGGGCGACGAGAATTCGAATTCACTTGTAAATTTAATCAGCCGAATCGTTTTGTTTGCGCGCGAGCGTTTTCTTTGATGTGTTCCACGCCTCCCTCCGCTTTCTCCTCTGCACGGTCTGTTTTTTCGGTTTACTCATTGTCAGTCTGCCCGTACTCAGCCACGTGTGAATAAACTTGGGAATAAACCAACGATCCTATTTAGAAGTCCAACGCAAATACAAATACATAGCAAAACTCCCCGACAACGCGCGGAATGTACCGTCGACTCTTTGTAAATCAAAGACCTTTCACGTTCTAACATTATTTACAGGTTTGATACGAAACACAGGCAACGATATGCATGCGCCAAATCCGAATTCAAAGATCTGTACGTTTCGTCTATACTCTATACAATAATTAATCGACTGAAATCGGCGGGCTCTTTTGGGAAAACTCGAAAGTTTGTGGTGCAAAAACAGTATGAATTCTGAGCAAATCTAATTAGATATTCTTCGTTTGGAGAAGATCATTATTTCTTCGAATTACGAGTTTATTCTCCTAAAATAAGATAGCCCTACTAATGGTAAATTCAATATATCGGAAAAACAATGAATATTGATTCGTAATATCACTTCTCTTTCAAAATGAAACGAAGAAATCACTATTTTTTTTGGATCTTCCTGAAACAAGAGCACCCCTAATGCTAAATTCGATATATTGGGACAGAACGAATATTGATTCTTAATATCAGTTTAGTTTTTGCACGAAATAAAGAAATCACCCTTTCTTCCAACTTTATTTATACATATAAGTACGACGTTATCATTAGGCCGCGGACAAATTGTGCAAATTTACTTTTTACATCTCTTGTGCGTTAATACCTTAAAAACATAGTTGAAATTAATGGAACTCTATTCAAATTTTAATCCAGTCGTTTTAGATAAATACATAACACTTTTATCTGGTTGGGCCGGTTGAGAAATTAATTTAACGCGGCTAATTTATTTCGTACAGTAAAATGCAAAAGCTGGAATTTGTGTAATTTATATACTGTGGCTCGATAATGAAATCGTTATAATTTCGTAAAAACTGATCGTGCGGCAGTAAACTTGGGCTCATTTTAAAGCTTGAAACTTCTACTGTCATAACACATTGTTCATTCTGTTTTAATTGTTACATGGTGCCCCATGGAAGATGTTTCAGATTCTAAGAGCAAAATTTTCCAAAACAAAAAGTGAACAATGTATCGCGAAAGTAGATTCATGAGAACGAGTCCGAGTTGATTAACGCGCGATCCCATTTTGCAAAATGATAGCGGTTCGAATGTCGGCGATTTTTTTAAAACTCGACATCGTCCGGGACCGCCGTATGAAAAACGATATCTCGTGAGCGATAGTCGATTTAATACAAACGCGTTATCAATGTTTACAATCCCACAGGAGCTATTTAAACTAAGCGGTCGCTTTAAATATCTCAAAGTCGAGCCAGACTCGAAAACGCGCGACAGAGATGGCGCATTCGGTAATTGATGGCCCACGGGGTTTTGCAGGTAATTAATTAAAGAGGAAATACGATTTGTATTGAATGGTTTGGCCAGTGGTTTGGAGGTTATCTCCCGTGAAAGTGATTACAGGTAGAGTCGACAGAGACTTCAATAACATAAATTGCTTTGTGCACAGATTTAGCGCGTAGGTAGAATGTCAGAGCCCAACGAATCGAAAATTAAACCAGGACTGACCGCTGTAACCGCCTTTTAGTTTTCCACCGCAAGATTTACGTTCGCTCTGTGTGTCCCTCTGCTCTACTGGTGTGGTTACCATTGTAGTCTCTATCAGCACTGGAAATGCAGGTTGAAAGCGTCCAATGAACATCCCAACTTTCTTGTTGTCCCGTCACCATGTTACTCTAGCATTATTGCTCCAGAACATAACGAATCCGACCACTTTGTTCTTTTTATTTTACTTCATCCTTTCACTCGATACAGATCGAAATGACATTTTATCATTTTGTTATTCTATAGTCTTCTTCTCGCTGGCTACCTTCCAATTGCTAATGTCTCTGTATCTTTTATAATACAATCTTTGCGAATCTATAAATGCATAAAATCCGCAGTCTAGTTATAGTTGGTTGTGTCTCGTTAATTTGGTTTCTGTGTTAACACGGCTGCGAGGAAGACGTATGAACGGATTTATTACAGGAAAACAGGGGACGAATGTTAAAATTGTAAATCTGTAAATCTTTACAGCTTCCACAAGAGAAATACTAACAACCTCGTGCGATCTTTTGAATGGTCCGCGAGTTTTTCTAAGTCAAGAATAACATATATTGAGCGCCGTGAGTTTCAATGCTGAGGAAAACCTTGAAAAGCTTTTAATTTATTAGGAGTGCTAGGCGTTCAAACGCCGGCGAAACTGTACGTGCAAAGATTTGCAAATAAAAATCATTCCTCCAGTTGCACCTTTGATCGATCGACTTCTCCGAGAGACCGCTGCTTCCAATCAAGGGGAGTGAAAGCGTCGAGAAATTAATCAACCGAACGAAACGGTTCATTTTTTATACACAGTAGGGTGTATGGTTTGCAAACGACTATCTGTTAAATAATTCGGGAAACTGGAATACTTTAGTATCTATATGAAATGGATTTTCTAGATTTTCTTCTAGCATTGATGGATTGCAAATCCGTGTATTAGATTTTTACCTAAAGAGAGACATTAAGTATAAAAGATCTTTATTCTACGAACTATAAATTGAATTATTGGATTTACAAGGCATCACGTGCTTAAACAAATATTTATTCAATCTCTTGGTCTAAAAAAAAAATACAAACGAGCGTCGCTTTTACTATAGGCGAAGCAATATGGCAACTAGCTGCTGCCATTGCACTCAATCACCGAGTATTTGCAAACACTTGTCGTCCTCAAACCCATTTTCACATGGTTTGCACATTTGCACACGTTGCTTTCTTTAACCTCTTGTAGAAACACTATTTTCAAGGGATGAAAAATGAGGTTTACATTGTTGGAGATTGGGAAATATTGAATCAATATTTTCTACTTAAAGAAGTGTACTGTAGAAACTTTATGAACTAACAAAGTACAGAATTGTTTTCAAATTCTTAAATACACTTATTAACAGTACTTAATAATACACGTTTATTTTATTTCATTTTAATTATACAGAGTGAACATTAGTAATATTTAATAATACGATACCGTATATAGAACCATAGGAGAATACTTAATTAAATATCGAATCGATCGAAACGTTTGACGGATCATCGGTTATCACAAGGCTTGAACGTTTCGATCGTCATTTTTACGTTAGGCTGGTCATTTAGGTTTAATGGGTTTGCGGGTCACTTCTCTATAGCTTTGTGTATCAGACTACCAAATTTCATCGAGCTGTGAATACCCCAATGTTTGCTATGAGCAATTTAGTGGAAGAATGATTGTGCTGCTCTTCCAAGGGGTATATGAAGCATGAAAGGTTGAGAGCCACTGAATTAGATATTCATAGAAAATGATCATCGCATATACATTATTCTTTGATGCGAAATATATGAAAATACATTAAACATTAACGGGCCACTATCTCCATTGTATATTTATATAGAATGGTTTAATTCTCGCAAATGGAATTGGATTGTCGGCGATCGAGCTTCCGGGGTTCCCAAAGAATAAATTCAGCATGATAACGAGGATAAATTTTTGAAAAATGATTAGGCAGAATCTTAAACATCTAAAATCATTATTCACATTTCGAGACTACCTTCCTCTCGAAAGGAGGTGTAACTTCGACCCTTGTACAATTTCGAATGGCCACAAGACGATGCACAAGCACGCAATCCACGTTTTTCGGAGGATCCGTATAGTCGTAATCGTCGGAGGAGGATATAATCACGTGTCCCCTGGTCGAAGCAAGAAACGCGTGTTCAGCGTTGCGTCTGCAACACAATTCCCCCGCAACTATGTGAGCACGGGGGCAGCATCGAATACCCACTCGGATTGAATGGATTAACAAAAACCGGGGATTATTCGCGGTATCGATGGTGCGGAAGCAGACTCTCTCGCTGATCAGTTAATATTAATTTCGGACAGGCTATAACGAGCTTTTTGCCAAGGCTAAATCAACACCGGGCCGCTTCGCGAGTTATTATTGTTCCGCCGAAACGGAAGTAACGAAACCTGTGCCGGATTTATGACTGGCACGGATAAATATGTTCTCAGTGAATAGCCGCCACGCGAAACTTGATCCCCGATCGATCCGTTTGCGAACTCTTCCAGCGAATTTTCCAACGGAAACGACAGAATTTGCGCGCGAAGGACTATCGCGCGATCGAGCGATTCTGCCCCGCGCGTGCATCTACACGCGATGCAAACGTTTACGTAATTAAATGAGGCTTTGCTGATATCAATAACTGCGCCCATCGTAACAATACCTTCAAACATTTAATGACGTAATAAATTTATGTGCTTAACCTTTAATTGCTAACGTTATCAAACTTCTTGCTAATTTATTCGGCTTACGCGCGAATAATGAACGGTTTACGTAACGGGGAATATTATGTGGATGTTGTTAGTTCAACATTACTAATTCTCTGAGAACTCATATGCTTGTTAATCGTAGCATTAACTTTTTCGATCGACTATTTTATACAAATTTATACAAAATATATAGGTTAATGTTAAAATAAATAAATATGTTTAAAAGTGGAGAGACACCACTTTTGAACACATTTTTGAACGACTGTCTCTCGGTGCCTATTAGGTCAAAAATACGTTTGAAAGTGAAATTTTAAGGAAATTTAATGCTCTTTCCAAAAAATGAAAAACGAAAGTTCTTAGGACCCATAGTTTTTGAGTAATAGGCAAAAAACCAGAAAAAGATAATAAAAATCGTGGTTTTTTCCTCCTCCCCAAGTTAGTACACGGTCCTCGAGGTCAAAAACTCAGATTCGACACCCCAGAGTACCCCTAAACGATGTGTCGAAATTTCATTAAGTTCGGAATACTTTCCAGGTAAAAGTACCTGTCGACTGGACTATTAAGAATTCTCAGCCGACCAAGTTTTATCGAGGGTGGATAATATCCACTGGCTACATTGATCTTTCTCAACATTCTAAAATATAATAGCCCATACAACCAGCTTATCTTTTTGCCAGCTGTGTTTTTCATCTTGGAATTATTAACCCTCTTACTCTGCCTGCGTAATGGACATTTTAATATCCTCCAACTTACGTGTTAAATTAACCCTTTATGCCCTGAGGGCACTTCGAGGAACCATAAATGTACTTAAATTTTTCTTTTCAGACGTAATTGAATTGAAATTACGGTGCTGAGTATGTAGGTAATGGAAAATGAGGGTAATCCGATGTTAAACATAAACGGTAACAATACGATAAAATAATTTTAATAAGTAGAATCGAATTTTCTTGTTGCAGTGAAAAGCATAGAGGGATCGGTCTTCAACATCACGAGAGTCAACCGATCTCAGATGGGTGCATATTTCTGTATTGCATCGAATGGCGTGCCACCCACTGTCAGTAAAAGAATAATGCTTATGGTACAATGTAAGTATCTTTAAACAACCATTTGATTTCGTTTAACTTCTTTCCATTGCAATTAACACAGATCATTTTTATTTCGAGTAAAGATTTTTATACGCTAAACTAAAACGGGAATAATTTATTGTTACAGTTGCTCCGGAGATTTCGAAACATAATTATACAGTGGGAGCACAGGAGGGGCAGAGGATGACTTTGCAGTGTAATTTAGAGGCTTTCCCAATGCCTATCAACTACTGGACGAAATCACCACACGATGACGTCATCACAGATGGTATGTCAAATCTAATACGCTGTCACCATTGCCATCAACCTGTGTAGACTTTTTCCGTCAGTTTCCGTGCAAAGTTGTATCTAACCCAACGAACGTTAATTTCTGCAATTAATTTATTTCGAACTGATACTTCTGTGTTCTAAACGTTTCACCTGAAAATGTATAGATTGTGGTGATGCAGGAAACTGGCGGAACACTGTGTACATCTCGAAAGTTTGATAAAAAAAAGTTATCAGACAAACTTCCGCTGCATTTTAATAACAGTGCATTAGAATTTTCTCGAATGCGTTTTTAAAATCCGGCTTAAACGAGCATCGCAGATTTAAATTAACTCTCAGCGATATGGAAAAATTGCTCCTTAGTATGCGCAGCCCCTGCTAAACGTAATTGTATTAAAACTATTTTTACCTTTACACGTTGCATATTTTTCTAATTTATTACGTTCGATTAAAATGTTTGACAGACATTTCTTTTTTTCAAAGTCAAAGCAACAAAAAGAAGTCAAATAATAGACGAATATTTCGCTGTTGAAATTTATGAGGGGAATAGGTATAAATAATTAGATTGCTAATTAAATTCATCATTGAATAACAAATGTTTTGTTGCATTGATTTAGCGCGCTGAATGAAATTGGCGAATACAGTGGCAGAGAGATTGTTCATAAGTTCAAATTAAAATTAAATAACACGGTTTCCCTTATCAGCTGAGAAATTAACGATAACACGTTCGTTGAATGCAACGCTGGATGAGGTTTCGAAAATGCATTAACCCTGCAATGAATTCCATTAAGGCGATATCGCGAATACTGAATGCATCAGGATAATTAATTCAAGGATAGGAAGAAATCATATAACATGATCTTGCGGCGGATGATTAACGATTTTTGCATATGCGTATATGTATTCTTTAAACAAAATGCACTCGCGTCACGTGAAACTCAATGATTCATCAAATGACCTGGGAGAGAGCTAAAACACTTCACTTCGAAATTTATGTATAACGTGCAGCCTACAATTACGAAGAAATTATTAATTTTATGCAATATTAAAATTAATTGTTCGGAGAACTACAATGAAATGTTTTCCAGTCACTCATTATCAAAACTTTTCATTTATATCTTCATTCTTAACGTACAATTTGTTCAAATAAAAAGGCATAAAATACACAATGTTATAATAAAAAAGAATTATTTCAACAATTTCGTATAATAACTTCAATCGTATTTTATAAGAATTAATTACGAAAGAACACAATGAATTATTTTCTCTCGTGAACGAGCATAACAACGAAATCAAATTTGATACATTATAAAATTACGCAACTATGTTGGAGCATGTAGATGGAGCATATATTAAAAATTAAAATCTTTTTGATGAATATTTCTGGATTAATGCAATCAAATTATTCATAACGTTCGTCTATAAACGACATTCAAAGAGAAAATTGTAAAATGTGCGTGTTTAACTATGTGTTCCGAGTCGCTCCTGCTTTTCTTTTTAAAGAGCATGCATTCCTCCATTAATTACGGTTCACAAAAGTAATATTAAGCTGCTGTGTCTAGCGTGCGGAGCTTGCAACTTTCAGAGCTGTGTGCGTCATAAATAGCCTGCGGATTTTCATGCAAAATGGAATTGTCTTGACGCAATTTGCAAAGGCATTTTACACAGAAGCTCGTTGTCTTTGCCAGCGATTTTCTGTCGTCAAAGTACAAGTGCAATCGACGTTATTTAACTGGGAATATTAATCCATTAATAACGAAATTGTGTGGGTGTTATTTCACAAAACGTTTAAAAGATTTTATGAAATGCAATTTTCTGAAATTAAGTCGTAAAAAATTCGCAGTCTGAATATTATAAATTGTGCTTTGCATGTGTTTCTCGCAGTTGTTGCTAAATTATATAAAAGTCTGCGATTTAATTACGAGGCATTACACAACACGACGTCTGTGTAGTATTTATACATAGTTTGTACTTAAAAACTTAATTAAAAGTCGAAATCGAAGAAGGCGCGGATGTTACTCAGGCGAACAGAAAATTGGTAAGCAGAGCCACCAAACTTTTCCGCTGCAGCTTCCGAAGTTTCAGAAATTCCTGTTGGATGTTGGTAAAATAGTCAGCATTCAAAATGAAATCGGATTGCTTGCCGAAGAATAATTGTTTTACCTAGAAATCCCCAAGACTAATAAAGAACGCATTATGCTAATTCGTTTCATCCTAAAAACAATCAGAAACACTTTAAAAGAACATTACTTTGGTACTATCAGCAATCAATGAATTTCAGGAGAAATTATTATATATTTTTAATTGTTTGTAATGGAAAATATGAAAATTTGTAGCTCGGTGTACTTTGCCCTCATAAATTTGTTGTTCATTTGCAAACGATCGAAATTTAACACGTTTACACATAATTTAGATTTCTTTCCTTACAAAATGTTGTTATTCGGTAATTCCGAGTATTTTCTTTTCCGATTCATGCATTTCTCATAAAACATATCTCTTGATTTTATTCGTCGTCCAGTGAAGAGGGAAGATGAAAAAAGCAGTGACTTTGTCGATCATGCTTGATTTCGCCCTCTCATGCTGTACTCAGCATCTAGATAGAAATTTTACAGTTGTGCAGGTGATTTATAGCAGTTCAGTGACATCAGTTAAACTTGCATGCATCCACTACAGCTTTTGCAAAATTCTACGTAATACATTTTACAAGGTGTAGTCAGATACGCATCCATAAATCTTAGGACGTTTAAGGGAGACGAAAAATTGTTGAAAAATTACCCAAGTTCTATCGAATTAATCTCGAGAAATTGTTATAAAAATTGGTACTTTGGGATTATCCCGTCGACCTCTCAACGCAATGCGAGCCTAACCTAAAAATTTTCTTAGAAGAAATGATTCCATACTCTTGAAAATATCAAATCTCAAATTCGAATCATTTGGCAGCGAAGTAAACTAACGGAAACTCTAAACTCTATACTCGCGTCTAGAGGGGAACCAAATGAGGTGTTAGATTAGTTTAGGTTGGGTTAAAAAAAAGTTGGGTTAGATTATTATTATATATAGCTACCAGACGGCATTCGATGAGCCAATAGGAGCAAATTTTGACAATAATTACGTGTTTGACGAAAATGGTCGACGGGATAATCTGAAAGTACCTAAAAATTCTATCGAAATTTTTCACTTCTGCGTGATCAAATTGTAGGAAAATTGTAGATAACTGTGAAGAAAGCTCACATTTTGTACTGAATGAAATTTGGTAAGTAGTCGAGATCACAATATCTACTTCTACGTAAATAAATGTCCTTTTTTGGTAAAAGAATGGTATCCACACCAGCGTGAATTGCATGGTGTGTGCCGAGATGGAGTGGATTGAATATAAAATCAAGTAAAACTCCGTCGATTCGCGCCACAAGACTCGCACACACGGTATTTGTATGAAGCGAAGAGTTTCGCGTGTGCGCGTTTGTAATGGACGTGTTCCTGGACTGCTAATTCAGTGAAGAGCGATTGAACTGTACTGGGTAGTGTAGTTAAAGCTGTTTTATTAACGAGCGTACGCACAGTACACGGCACATATGTACATACCGTACATTACCGGAATGGTCTAACAACGTCGCATTCGTATATCTACACGAAAATGCATGGAGCCATAATTACTTCGAATGAGACTTTGGTGCTACACTTTTCAAGGATTATTTACGGAACAATTCAGCGTCCCGTGCGTGCAAGTAACAATGGACATCAATTTACGTAACACGGTTAAGCAGGGCTTTGGCAATCAACGCGGCAAAAATAATGATCCCGGAATTATTCAGAGTTCCCAATATTCTACAACTCTTTTCCGTCGACCGGAGTCAAAAGGTTACGCATTTATTCGGTTGTTCCTTGCCAGAGACAACTATAATTTCCCAACTTTTATCTGTTCGCTATGCAGTGGCAAAAATTGGTCGAAATTCATTTTCCCAAGTCCGACATAAAAGATTACGATAATCGCGTCAACTGCAATTGGTTGTTATCGAACTCTTTAACGCTCTTAATTTATGTAGCAAACTGCTTTATTATTATTAGATTTCGGGGTTTCATGTAAAATAAAAGTTGCCTGGATTAATTGCAATGTGCAGGAGATTCAAAGACATTCTTTTCTTCTCGTTAGATAGTTTGAATTTAACCTATGTATTTTTGTCTGCAGTCTAATTATTAGTAAGGCTTTGTTAATGTTTACACTTGAATGCTACATTTCTGTGGTACAGAAAGAGGTGCTAAGTACGCTCTGATAAAAAGATTCTGATAAAAAGTTCACCCAAACGGTGGCAAAGCAATCTGATCCGATTTAAAGATTCTTCTGCGCGCCTCACATTTTACGGTAGTCGAGCCACACTTTCCCCTAATATCGCTGTAACAACTTGTTAACCGCTTGAACGTCCCGTCGTCGGTCACCGATGCCTGATAGTAACTTCGTATTCAGGTCGCATCGGTCACCGTTGACCCGCGCTAGCAAACATACTAAATTGCGATTTATTGCCCGTCGCGCAAACAAGGAGAAAAGTCGCTTTGTTTAACCCTTAATTGTCGAGCTGGACTGTGACCTAGTCGTTTTACCTTGCAGACTAGAATTATCATATTTCCTTTGCAATGAACCGAACCTATCTGTTAAACAAATTTATGGCACTCGCTATACCAGGACCTAATCCTTATCGCATCGCCCTTTCTACGTGCAAAGGCTGTTCCAAAACTGGTCCTAGGAACTAATAAATAAGAATACACTATACCAGACTTGAAGATTTAAACAAAATGATTTGAACGGTGCGTTATAAGAAAACGATACAGCTCTGTTACTAACAAATTCAATGGTCGAAGTTCGAGAAAAACTTTCGGCGAGAATTTCAGACGGAAAAATCCTGTCTGAGGTATGAAGTCATATTTCCCGAAAGTTTGCAATTTCATTTCGGTTTTACCGCGATATGCAATTCCACGATCGTGATGCTTCTTCCGACCATTTGTCGGCAGCTTAATATCTGTTATTCCTTTCGCAAATCGTGAAAGTAGTACGGAAATCAACGTGATCCATCTAGATTAAACCTGTTTTCCTTCGTAAAAATAATTTTTCATATTTAGAACGCGTCTCTATAGAATGTGGCTAATGATAACAATAATTGCTGCAATTATTGCGATTCATTATCTCGCAGTTACAGTAGAACCTCGTTTATACACCGCAATTAATTCTGCACCACTACCTTAACCGAGGCTCTTCTTCCGATTTCGTTAAATTCCCATTAATAAGTGCTTTGTCAACGTATGTACTGTGTTAGACTCACAAGAAGTCCCCGTGGAAGTGTTTGTTTAATTAAACAATAATGAAGTAGACGATAGCGTACTACAATAATGTTTATTAGATTTCTCACGAAAAATTTGTTCAGTTGATACAGACAACGAATATAAGTCCAAAAAATATAACCACTAGTTGACTACATTCGAGTAATGTAAAAATAATGATTGCCTAAATTAAATTAGAAATACCTATTTGTGATAACAGGCAATAACGAACTAGAAATAAACCAAAATACAGTATTTTATCCATAAATGTCCCAAAAGTCTGACCTGTACTGCGGGGTGTACCCCCTTGAGTATGGTGATATGGCACCATGCGGCTCGGATATATCGGTGAGCCCGCCTAATCAGAATTTCCATCTTCTCTATTGTTCATTATTTTTTGATCTGACTTCGATGACCACATTTGTGGAATTTTTCTAATTAAAATCATATCAAGTATAATATAATTCCGATAATATTTACTTGTGTAATAGACAATTAAAGTCTCGGGCGTAAGGAAACTCTTATCCATACGCTATCCTTCCTCGCGCCCGAAACTTTAAATGTCTATTACACAAGTAAATATCATCGGAATTATATAATATTTGGTATGATTTTAAGTAGTCAAATGCCACAAATATGGTCATCGAAGTCCCATCGAAAAATAATGAAAAATAAAGAAGTTGGAAATTTGAATTAGCTATGTTTACATTTCTCGGCGACCAAGGCTTTTCGAGCTCGGCTGTCTTTCTTTACATTCGGCAAAAGTCAAAGAATACTGTCCCTGGCGCATAAATGTCCCTTGGCAGACTCGTGCTGACGACTTATATGGATAAAATACTGTATAACGTGGAATGTTAATATCAGCGCGAGCATTCGAACCGAATGTATAAACGTCATCTGGCTATCATGAAATTTACGTTCATTTACCGAGAAGCAAACTATATCCCGTGAAAGCTCGGCCACGCGGTCCGTATTGTCACTGCCATTAAAACTGTCGATGCAATCACGAATTTGAAATTCAGCATATACTATGGCTTCGTATACATATAAAACGACTCGTCGATAAATCGCGCAAAATTTCTAGGTTGCACTGTCGGGAATCGATGTATATGCACTATGCACATATATACAGAAATTCGGTGTAATTCCACGTTACGCGATCCAAAATTATCTATGCTGCGAGATCACGTGGGAAATATTGCATTAAGCTGACAAAGAAAAATACAGGTGAGTAGAGGTAACGAACCAATTTTCGCGATTGAATTTCTGCTTGACGGTGGTGCAAATATTTAATGTTCGACCATCGAATCACATCAATGCTGAAAAGTTTTCGTGTACATACACGGATCGCGTTACTTCGAATGACTTCGATTGCATCGTTCGCATGTACATTTGAAATAATATTGGCCGAAATTTATTTCTGCTTGCTTCGTCATTAAAACAGACATGAATTAATAATAGGTGTGCATTGTACAAGTTAACGACAGGGTCAGCAGCAATTGTTTATCGTGTGCAGTTGCGTTTCACCGATACTTGGCTGCATTGTTTAACGTGAAAAGCCGAGAAATGTTTTTGCTCTCTAAACCAGTTATTTAGTGAACTAATTCATTTACAACTGTGGTCGAATACTTTTTGCCAGGAATTGTACCTCGTAGGATGATACAGAAGGTTCGGATAATAGAGGTTTTGCTATGTTCAACACGAACAGGACCGAATGAGTACGATTAAAGGTCGCAGCAAATAGTTCTTGCAGAATTTCCCGAAAATCCAGAGCACTCTGGGTGGGACGATAGTGGCCAGTGTGTTGGATTATTAGCAGTAATAATGCAACAAAGTGCAAAAACGAATTTCGTTGTGCATGAGAAACACTACAGTTTCTCCAACGTAAAACAATAACCAGCTAGATGTCATCGGACCCATATTTTGGGTTTTTCCTAAAAATCAAGAGGGCGACTGAGTTTCTCTTCCACCCCTACAACTTTCTTTCTTTCTTTTTCACTTCGAGTCCGCTAGCCGAACAGTAACGTCGTCCTTCTGCGTGCTTTTAATAAAACATTATTTTAAAGCGATTTTGCCAACGTTGCGGTTATTTTGAATAGCCATTTTCAATACAGCGTTCCAGATAACTGAAAAGTTGCCGTGATTTAGACTCCTGTTCTTTATTTCCGGGCGTTTCTCGGCGGCTGATTACGTTCTCGTTTACCCGAGCAAAGTTCCGACCTTAGATTTTTATTGGATAGCCGGCAAATATTCCGCGGACAATGCGAAAGGAAAGTAACGCGTATTTAAGCGACCTGTGCACGAGGGTTGGTGTGCCTCAAGCTACTTACCCATGCCATTACTGTCCTTTCACCCCTTTCGCCCCCGCGTTTCACTCCGTGTTTCACCCCCCTGAAGCTCGCTATGGCATCGCGCTATCCCAGTCTCCGGTCCCGTGGTCCGTAGCTTGCATCACAACGAGTCCGCACCCTCCTCGACCGTTTCAAACCAGACGTTTTCTGGGTTCGTCGGGGGCCATCTGTACAACTTTAATGACTCGTGATTGTCATGACTTTTGCTCCACGCGCGTGGCTCTTTTCGCCCGTAACGTGCGGTTCACCGAGGGAAAACGGTGTCCTCTCCGTTATTAATTCGCCGGAGGAAAGTTCAAGCCGTCGAATCCCTTCCGAACGGATGCACTTAGGCTCGTACACTGGCTCGACACTGCACCATGCAACGTGCGCTCCTCGTTACACCGTCGTTGCACAGCTTCTTATTTTGGTCAGGCGAAATCGGACAGGTCGCGGACCAATGCCATTAACCCATGGAGGGTTTTCTGGTTTCTTATTATAGGGTCGAAGTACGGATGATGTATGTGTGTATGTATGCTTGTTCATAGGCAACCCTATACATATACAGGAAGGTCCGTTTAAATAAGAACACCTAAATATCTCTTCAGGTTATTGTGATGCAAAAAATATTTGTTACGTAATGTGCATGGTGTCAATGGACCAAATATAGGGCACGAATATTGTTATTGACAGTTTAATCACAATCCGAGTCGATACAGATCATACAAATGGTTCTCGAACGAAATTCCGAACTCTAAAGCGACTACAGTTTATTCCGACGCACGCACAGTCCACACACAGTATATAAACAATAAATGATATTGGCGCAAGGTTCGATCAATTAAAAACCATACAGCAAATGTGCAAATTATTTACGTGTTTCTGACGTTTCGATCCCTGTGTGGATCTTTTTCAAAGAAGCAGTTTTGCGTCTGAAAAATACAACACACACTTTGTATATAAACTATCATATGTGGACATTATAAATTGAGCAATGTCATGTAATAGTCGTGAATCTTAGGATTTTCATACACATAGTATGAGATAAAAAATGATTAAGTTTTTAACGATAGCGTCTTAGAATTTGTTTGAACTTTTCTGACGTACAGACAGCAGCGTCGTACGAAGTTTCCCGGTATCCCTCAAAGTCTGCCAAGTAATTTTGATCGTGCGCGAGCGTAAACAATAGTTATAAGCTGTCTAATGGAAAGGAAAAGAAAAACAACGGCGGCGGTAACTTTCGAATTGAACGGGAGTTTTATTTCGGAAAATCTATTCAATGACTAGCGTGGTAATGCCCGGCAACGCAGTTCAACGTCGTTAAACTTTTTCATCTGCTTTTGGAACTCGAAGCTGGTGAAAGTTTTTCCACCATTTTCAACGGTCGATAGAACTACTACATAAATGCATTCCACACTCTCGCTGTTACTTCCCCCTCTCCTCCCGCCACCCCTCCTCCCCTACCCCTCGTACGTCGTTCCTCTCTGTTTCTATCGCATTCGCTCATACATTTCTCGAGGAAAAGTTTCTCTTTAACCGAGAAAATACTTTTCCGACTCGCCTCGGATCATTACACTTATAAATTTCACTCTCTTCCGGGCCCCGAAGCAATCTCGAACTGTTAATTGCGAAATCTCTTTACTGCGGCTTCGCCGTGTTCGCCTCGTTCATTATTAGACTTGCGAACGTTTACGCGAATTCATATTTTTGCCGAGCAATTTACAAAAGGGAAAATGGAACGGAAAATTCTTTCGTCGGATGACGATGATCGCCCTTTCATTCCTCAGATAAACGGTCAGATACAGCGCCGTGCATTACTGCTCGAACGACTTTGAATATCCAGAGAACTTAGCGCTGCAAAAATTTCTATAGTATTGCTAGCACTTTGTTAAAAGTCTGAATCACTTCTTCGAATCATTTTTTACCTTGTTCATACGATTTCACTAAAGCTATTATTTCTTTTTTATTTTGCAATTAGAATCTCAAAGTAGAGATTATTTTGCCATACAATATTTTTCAATACATTGTTATATAATACAATTACATATAAATTATCTTTGGATGGTAAACAAGCAGTTTTTAAACCTATACACAGGCAATCAGAAACGAGTAAGTTATTTTACATATTTCCACCGTAGGTCAGGATAGAAAGGCATTACATGAGAGCGGAAGAAAAAGATGCAGTTTTCGTAGTTGTCAGATAAACCCCAATCTCATCTTAGTGTCTTATTTTTAGATATCCGTCAAATTCTATAGAAACTTCGCTGAACGCGCACGTCGATATAGGACGAGATTTAATTTGTGTATGATCAACAGGGGCAACAAATAAACGTTTTATTATTGTTGCTTGAGAATTTAAATTATTTTAACATTACAACAAAGAAAAGCTGATCACGAAATAATTGTCTTGGATTAGTCGTATAATTTCATATAATATGCTGAAATCGCTGCCACTTCCTGCTGCGTATAATAACGAGTGTATAGCGTGATCCACTTCAATAATGGCAGTCATGGCTCCTTTTCTTTCGCTTTGCCACAAACCGTGTGGTGTAAAGTTCCCTCGTGCCCGAGAGACGACGTACATTTCGGAACGAAAACATGAAAACGAGGTGTCTAAAGAGGAAGCAACAGTAATTGAAAGCCACGCTTAATGAAAACTAAGAGTCCTTACTCTGAATTAATTAGCACACTTGCGACGGGATTAATATCAACACTGTGAATTCAGATTAATATCACTTGCCCGACGAAAGTTGTTCGCGCAATTATGTGCAAAAGTCGTAGTGATCTCATACTTCATGCTCTTGACAAAGCTCTATTTTTATTATTAAATTGATCGAATATCAAATGAAATTAATTGTTGCAGTGTGTCGTTTGTATAATAGAAATACAGCAAGCTTTGCTGCGAGAATTAACGAACGCGTGTGCATATTAATAAAATAAGAAGTATAGAGTCAACAGAATTGAACGATTGAAAATTTGATCGGTGATAAACGCGTACCGAAAGAAGAAGTACAGAATCTGTAAGATTTGCCGATCCAATAGACAGAGAATCCAATAATTCCCTTGGTGGATATGAATTCATGTAGGAGACCTTAATGCCTGTTTTTATGGTTGATCGAGCGCAAGGTGGAGGGCGCAGAGTTTAAACGAATCAAAATGGCATGATATTGACAAATGCGTTTCGAAATATTCTTACGTCTAGTTAAACTCGAACCATCGATTTCTAATCAATTCAAATACATCCTTCCTTTCCTATTCGATACACTTATTCCCGTTAAAACGTTTCACTGCGATTCAACTGTGGAACATTCAATATTTACTTATTCAACGATTACTGAATTATTCCATACGAATAGTACCGATTAGTATCTCGATAAAAGCAAAGTGAAAAATCCGAAGCAGACAATTTTGTCAGATGCAAAACGTTTTTTAGCTTTCCATGAAAAATGATGAATTGCATGCAGAAGCATCAGTATTATTACATCAGACACCTTTTTCCGACCTCTCCATGGCATAAAATATTCGGCATAACATTTTGCACCCTTTTCACTGACTTATTCACTGTATGTACTGTCGCTTTAAAGTAGTAATTATTTTAGAATAAATTATAGTGCCAGCCATAGAGCTTTGTCGAAAGAAAAGTAACCTCGGCTCCGTCATAGACTAACCTCGTTTTTCATTTTTCAGGTACAAGGTACACACAGTCGGTCTCAGACAGCACGTACAAAGTGCACATGAAACTTACCATTCTCTCGGTAGCAGAGACGGATTACGGGCTGTACAAATGCATATCAAAAAACACGCTCGGCGTAGCGAATGGCAACATTACACTTTATAGTAAGTACGTTTATCTTTTCGTTTAATATTAGGTTCAGTCCCGTCTCGATTACACCCAGCAAGCTTTAAATATAAATGGCTGGACTCAATGCGATGCAGAAGCAACACTGTTGAATTTAGCATTTTAATTAACAATAACAGGACCTGTCAAAACGACAGATTCTAATATTTTAAATTTACAATTGTGTATTGAAATTCTATAGATCCATCAGGAACTATTCAAGAAAATTTCTTTTGGTATATAAAAAGAGTTACTAAGAATTTAAATACGTAGATTCTTGTTATTTTTCTAAAGTAATAAATATAGTATTTTTTCCGAATGCAGAGGACAGCCGAGCTCGAAAGGCCTCGGTCGCCGAGAATTGTAAACATAGCTAATCCAAATTTCCAACTTCTTTATTTTTCACTATTTTTCGATGGGACTTCGATGACCATATTTGTGGCATTTTTCTAATTAAAATCATACCAAATATTATATAATTCCGATGATATTTACTTGTGTAATAGACATTTAAAGTTTCTGGCGCGAGGAAGGACTGTCGCCGGCGAGCCCGAAACTTTAATTGTCTATTACACAAGTAAATATCATCGGAATTATATTATACTTGATATGATTTTAATTAGAAAAATTCCTCAAATGTGGTCATCGAAGTCAGATCAAAAAATAATGAACAATAGAGAAGATGGAAATTCTGATTAGGCGGGCTCACCGATATATCCGAGCCGCATGGTTCCATATCACCATACTCAAGAGGGTATACTCCGCAGTAGTGGCGATAGATCTTGGACATTTACAGGGCAGACTTTTGGGACATTTTTGGAAAAAATACTATAGTCACGTTTAGTGCACCGTTCAGGATATGTGTGCGAGGAACAAACAACGTGGAAACTGAAACAAGCCATACGATTGCGGACGCGTAAAGTGATCATTCGAATCGACTGCATTCTTTCGATAAAGGGAACGAAAATTGAACTGCATCGCAACGTGCTTTTAATAAAAGAGATAACGCGGGGGCCACCTGGTGCACTGCAACGTATGCTGCAGTTGAACAAAAATTGAGATTAAACAAGACGCATATACTTCTCCCTATTGTTTCGTAAATAATTTAATCCATCTACAAACAAGCTCGACTTGTACGAACAGCGAGTTTTAATTAAAATAACTCCGTTTGAAGATGTTCGCAATGACGGAAATGCATGGGGAGATCCTATAGAAGCTTCTGCAATTATTACTGAAACCTTTGTTCACGTTATTTTTTAATCTTCCAATGTATGATGTCCGTGTTTATAGATATTATTTTTATACAGAAAAAAGTTGTGTTGGTTACGAGTGTTGTGCTAGTTCGCAAAAAATGATGAAACTCTATATTCAAAACTACATTTTCTGGTAAATTTTCCACCTAAAACAAGGACAGAAATGATCAAACTTTTTTCAAAATATATAGAAATAAAAGTTTCATAACCCTAGTAGCACAAAATAAATAAGAGATTCAATCTCTTCTTAATATTTAAATATACATACAATATTTATTTTATATTAAGTAACAAATATTTCTTTTTAAATATACAGGAAATATCTATTTCATATTACGAGAAAAATATTTTTTTCTAAATACAAAATGAATCTTTATTTTATATTAGAAATAAAATATTTTTTCCTAATTTACAGATAATATTTATTTCACTTTCTAATATTTATTCTAACATTTCTAATATTTGAAAAAAATATTTAACTAATATTTTTGTGCTACTAGTGAATGATGGAGGAAACTATTCATTTATTATTATTTTGCAAATTTGAAAAGTATACTCGAAATGAGTCTTCGTTTGAAAACACACTTCATTGAAAATTATTCTATCATAGCAAAAATAAAAATGGTGAAATTTCTATTGAAATATGCAAGAATGGAATTTAAATAAATACGGCGGAAACTCGTTGTTTATTGATATTTTGCGAGATCAACAAAATTCAGTACAAAGAATGCACTCCATTGAAAATACTATTAAAGCAAGAATAAAATTGATAAAGATATTAAACTATACAAGAACAATTACGGCAGACGCGTTCTGTTCATTCCTACTTTACTGATTCGAGCATACAGTATAGCTCTTAAAGTATGCAATTCCTTTGAAATTCTGACATCAAAGCAGAACAACTAGTACATTGTTTAGAACGAAGCTAGCACTTTGAACAACGAGGCCAATCGGCGGTGGCATTTAATTTGACCCGAACTACAATGTACATATGCCGCGTTCGAGGATCAAATGTAACGTGAAATAAGAGCCCGGGCGATTGTGTTTCGATCAAAACCGGCCTACCCGGGGTCCTCCTAAATGGTTTGGCAATCATACGGGACTGGATATCAAAAAGTAATTTATCGTTTCGATAAAGTGAACCTTTTTATCCCCGTGAAAATCGTATTTCCTGAAGAGCAGGCGTGAGCCGTGAATCACCGATAACCACTGCTGTCCCTCTGTTCCTCGGCAAAAAGAAACCGCAGCTATCTATCGGAGCGTAATTGTGGGTTTCACGTTTCTATACTCGCAGATTGAACGCCGGGGCTTTTGTGCTTTAATCAGTTACCAGTCCGATGGATTACCGGGCGTACTACTTAAATAGTCGTTCGGCTGTGCCCGCGATTTAAACGCGCATCTACATATACACTTTAAATCGGCCGAAGTCGCCGCGCCGACGCACAGTGGTCTGGAGACCCCGTTTTCGTGGCCAAAAGTATTGTAACATTATTTCAAGTGTTAAAATCATAGTATTGTAGGTCGTTGAATTCGTCTTGACGTCAGCTACATCTTTCGAACGATTTCATTTTGATGCACAGCTTGCACTTCAAAATCACTGAGCCGTGCGAAAAAAAATGAAAGGCTATGACCTGTGACCGTGCCGCTAAAATTTCTGTGTGTTGAACTTCCACAAAAACATTTTTATAATCGCAATTGACGATGTCCGAAGTCTCTATTATGTTCGAAGTCTCCATTAGTAACTGTGAATAATTAAAACTAATCAAGCTCGCTTAATGGTTTGCTTAAGCATAATCGAACGATAAATGTTGTTTTACAGCTATATCTCCGATATAAACTTTTCGTTTTGTCCTTTGAGCAATTGTGAATTTACTGCGTGTCGCCTGTAACTTATAAACAAAAATAAATTGGACGTGGCGCATATGTATGCGCCTAGCGCTAAAATATCGGAGCCAATCTTGATTTATGCAACCGTGGATAGCGTTTGTACCGGGGAAAAAAACATGTAAAATAAATTGTCACGAGTAGGCAGTCTCGTAAAAGTCGGGTTTTTATTTTTTTCCCCCGAATCTGCGAAGAATATGAAAACACAAACATTGACAGGTTTTTTTAAATGCAAACAGATTAACGCTTCGCATGGTTAATTTCGATATAAAATTTCAAAAATTGAGAAAAAGCGATCCCTTGATTTGAATAAGGTAACTTGAACACAGTAAGAATTGTGAATCCTTTTATAATAACCTGGTGAAAGGTAGATTGTGAATATGTTTTATACGATATTTGTTAGATTTAATTTAGGAATTATAGTCATGAGTCTAAGAATTTATATTTAACGCGTTTTAGAACATAATTCCACCTAAACCATATATTTACAGAGATTTCAACGCCAACAACGCAATTAAGAACGACGTCGACCACTCCACTGCCTACAATTCAAGAAGGTAAAATTTATGCGACAATTTTTAGCGACAGTATATTCAATAATCTCAATAACCTTTTTTTCTCACAACTTCAAATATTTTAAAACGTTTGTTAATATTTCCTGTGCGAATTATTTCAATATCTTTACAGTTGAAAACATTCAAAACTCGCGGCAAAGGCCATTACCTAGTGCTGAACCAAATCCTTTTCAAATAACTGTTTCGTCGTTGCCGAACGTTGTTAGAAGCGATGGTAAGTAATTTAAAAGATGAATTAGCCTTGTAAGGTTTGAAAACTTTTTCACAAAATATTTAAATATTTTAAATAGAGAATTAATGAAAATATGTTTTAATGGCAATTTTTGTAATATCGTGATTACTATGTCGACCGCGCAAACATCTTTTTAAACACATTTTCTACATGATTTTCTCTTTAGAAATGTCCACAGAATCCAGACGCGAAAAACTTTCGCAAAAATACAAAAGTAATGACTGCAAACTGCATGGAACCAGCCCTTTTCAAACTTTTTACAGCCATGCGCAACCATTCAAAGTTATATAATTTTAAAAAGCTGCAGTTAACCAGCCCTTTTCAAACTTTGATAGCCATTTGCAACCATTTATCGTCATACAATGTAATAGCTGTGTGTGTGTGCGTGTGCTAATATAGTCGGGAAACTCTCTCCTGTCTTTCAGCAAAAAGAAATACATAATCAGAAAAGAATTAAATGTCCCGAAAACGCAGTTCGTTGGAAATGATTAGATTCAAGTAGAATATAGATAAAAATGATCGGATCTGTTCCGTTATGTACACTGGATCCACAGATCAGTTATCACCGATCAAAATTCGTGTCAGACAATGAAATATTACGGTTCGACGACGCAAGGGCCCCTAATCGGAGTATTACAGAGTGCATCTCGCGTCGCGCGATCGACGATCGAGGAAAATTGTGTGCACCGATTGGTCCATATGCGTCCTGTAGATGGAAAGTAATGATTCCTCCAGGATGAATCGAACGCAGGATGGGTTCGAGCTAATTAAGGGATCGGTTCCGAGAACCTGGTCGTGCCGATCGCTGAGGGTGTCTCGCAGGGGTCGCGATTTATGACAGCATTGTTCCCAGAGTCAAGAGGTGCCTCGAAACCGTTGCACGTATTAATTGCTTCTCGCTCGCAATTCCGCTCGCGGAACAATATGCTAGTTCCGTCGAATCTAAATACCAACTGCGCGAAGAATACCAGCTGTCCCTTGACATTTAAATTGTTGGACGGTCGACTTGTATGCAAACGCGAATATTTCTCAAGAAATTCGCGCAAAATTCAACCGGGCCTTACACCTCCATCATCTACAGAAAGGTTAATAAAATAATAATTGAGAAATGTGTGTGGCTGAAGATTTTCTAAGTTCTTCTGGAAAAGAAATTGCCGCTGGCATCACGATATGTTTTCCAAGTGTTAATAAACAGTAAAATCTGTGAACGTTTACGTACACACGACTTTCTTTGCAACAATTCAAGCTGAATAAACAAATATCCATAAAATTCTACCGCGCTCGAAATTCATTCTCTGTCAAACAAATCGTTGTTTTTCTCCGTTTCGTTTTCGACGCGAGAAGATCCGAGATATCGTTCGCAGCAATTCCGATTTTCGTTTCATCTTTGACATTGTCTATTTCAGTAACAGGTGCGATGTTGTCAAAACAAGTTTGAATATTCAAACGCGCGCTTCAACGCTTACATGCCGCTCAACTTGCCAAACAAAAATCGAATTAAACGTACCACGTGATACTGCGCGGTACGATTCTCGCGGCGTCGCACAGTGCGGCATGCAATGGACAAAAATCAAAATAATCATGGTTCCATTCTAATCTAATTATCTCAGTTTACATTTTTTCAAAAACTTACAGATTAGAAGACAGGCCCCAATATTTGGTCGGGCAACCAACATTTCCAAACTTAAGGGCAACTGAAGTATAATTTTATGCAACTGCTGAATTAATTCATTCCGCTGTAAATCGAAGAGAGGCTACATTGTCAAACGGTATGATTGATATCCTGACTACTGTGGCCGCAGTCGCATTTCGGGTCGCTGATTTTTACGCACTTTCTCAAAAATGTAAGGAAAAATGGATTTTTTGGAAAATGAGAAACCAGAATACACCTTAAGAGATTAAACCGTGCATGGGCGCAGCCATTCGAATATGCTCGATCCGAATATGGTCGGGCTTTTGGTATGATGAGACGGGGAGCGGTTCGAGACAGTGGATTCAATTATAGGGCTTCATCAGAAAGTTTAAAACGGACAAAAAGTGGAAACGGTGGGCGTATTTTAACGTAAATACGTTATCCCGCTTAGAAATTCCGGGGAACTTCCCTTTAAATCATCGCCCCGGCGTAATGCGAGAACTTACGCACACCGAGGATGAGAAACTTTTTGAGGGGAAAGTTTAAGAGAAGGCGTGAAATTTACCCGCAAACTTTCAGCAACGTGGCACAACGCCGTAGATCTTCGCGCCGCGCCAGGGCGACAAACGCCGCGCTCTCAACGGGATTTTGATGAAATCCCATGCGGTTTATGAACTACTACATCGCCCCGGACCATGGAAGTAATCCGGTCCTCCGTTTCTGGAACTTCCTTACAAGTCCCCTTTCCCGTATTCGCACTCTTTCCCGATTGTTATCCGTCGCACGACGCGTCGCGTCGGGAAAGGTCGAAACGGTAATCTTCGCGAAACAACGCCGCGGATTCCGCCCCTCCGGTGCACCGTCATGTTTACGGCTCTTTCTTTCGCAGATCAGCCGAAAGAAAGGTATTTAGAAACGGCGGCAAACGCTCGCGAAGACGGGAAGCACATAAAGCAGATTAACCCACGGAAAACTACGGCTCCCGGAACTTAAATTGGCCGTAAAGAAAGAGCCTAAAGCAGGATAAGCAATGCCATTGAAATTTCTATCAAAGTTAGCGAGCGCGTTCTTCCCGCTGGAGCGTGCGAATTTATTTTTAACCTCTAATTACTCGAACGGGTTCATCGAAATTTTCCATGTTTCGCAAGTACAAATTCAATCATGTATTTCATCCTTTTCAATCTCATCTCTCGGAATTATTCATCCGCTGTGTTTCGGAAGAATGATACGTGTCATTGACTTTTCAAAAGCTTCCACAATAATCACTGCTATTTGCGAAAATATCGATTTTATAAAGGTATTTGTTATTGTTCAATGGAACGATACAAATTCTGATTTCACGAGACAGAAAATTGAAGGATACGGATAATTTCATTCTCGAGAAACGAAATTATTCGACATTTTTTTTTAATAATGTATTTTGCCTACTAGTATATATAAAATTCAATTGTTTAGGCTCGTTGTTTGCTGTCTGCAAAGTTTTTTTTCACAATTTCCCATCAATCTGGTAGTGGTAGGAAGCAAATTTTTGTTTCGCTATACTTGTTCGTTTGTTTGCTCAACGTCATGCAAAACCTCGCCAGAAGGTATTCCATGAGATTTGGCACGTGCATAAAGAAGTTGACGAATAAAATGCTGGGCTACTGGGCTTGCATTACGAAACTTCGGGAAAGTGGAAGAGCGACGTCAGTTCGCAAGCGTATCATTGAAAAATCTCGGTTACCGGTTTACGAGGAACACATACATTATATATGTACATACATACTATATTATACGTACATACAATATTTGTAATATATACGAGCGAATCAAAACCGCCGCGAATTTAATGTAGAAACAATGTCGCTGCTGCATCTAGGCAATTTTAAGAGGATGAGTGGCTACTGGCTAATGAGATACCGGATCGGTGTACATTATTCATTGTTGAACCGCATCTCTGTTAATCGCGTTAATCGTGTTTAATGAACAACCCAAACCAATGAGTCTATTATCAGCGTGACTGAAACAACAACGGTAAAATGTTTTCGCAACTATATTCGGCGCTACCGAGTCTTTTTTTCATTTTCAGAACGCCAATTTCATCGTTGACTTCAATGAAAAGAATCTATGCAGTTTATGTGCACTGGCTGATCGTCCCAAATATTACGAAAAAAGAGTTTACTATTATTTTCCAAGTTGAAAAATATAACACTATCCTATTTACATTTTAATAAACACGTTTGATGCATATGGATGCACACCTTCGAATTCGGGAGAACTGAGAACTGCACTTCGTGCAGGCGAACTTTCGTAGCAAAGTTTGCTGAACTGTAGCAAATCAAAAATAAGGTTGAATGGTAATGCGAATGGTTTTTTCCTTGATTAAAAGCTGTCCCAAATTCGCGGTAATTAGGTCGGGTATCATGGTGTCTGATATTATGGATCAATCACTATTTTCCTCAGACGCGCGGATCCACGGTAGAGCGAGCAACGGCGGTTACAATGAGCTGGAGAACAATATGGCAACGAAGGGACGTAAAAGCATCGACAGCCAGGTACGACCACGAAGAATCGACAACACGGCGCAATCGATGTCATCCAGGGGCACCAGCACGAATTTTCTCGCGCAATCTAGAGCGGCCGCCTGCATAATCCTTCTATCCGCGCTGTCGTAGTCGCGTCAGCCAGCTACCAAAAGAATGGTTATGCCAGGAAAATCCTTCGGGGATCAAGATTCGTCCTGTTCATCGTCATTTATCTCATCCGCGAAAGGGATCAATTAATGGACGCGCGTCGATAGAATAAATTTATCGGCGACCATTACCGTCGCAACCCACCGAAATCAACGACACACGCTCATACGCGCAGACACAAACGCACACACTGATTTTTCCTTGTGAAACACCGATACAATCCCGACAAATGCTGCCTGCAAATTTTTGGAAACGCATTCGAACTGCTCTTGTAATTCATTCGCGAATGTCACCGCACTTTTCACCGTTCTTGCAACTTTTGTTACTGAAAGTCTCATTTTACATCTCATTTGGAAACAACACGTAAGTGGTTATTAATTTCAACTCTTCGCCGTCGGAATGGCGACTATGTACTGCCACTAAAAATTGTTATATACCATTTATACATTCTCTATAATGTTGGCCACCAGAAAGAAAAGGTATATTTAATCAGTTAACCACTAACTTCCGTCTTCAATTTATGTGTTCTACTTCGAGTGACTAACCCTGTATAGTCTATCAAAAAAGATACACAAGCATGACTTTCGGACGGCCATTACTAAACAAAGATATGTATTTTTCTATTTCCTCGTGTCAAGTGTATTATTGTTTCGAAACGACAGCGACGTGGTCTCGACGAAACGTATTTCTCGTGCGTACTCGTTCGAAACGAAATCGAAGACTCTGATCTCATTACACATAACCTGCATGATAAATTGTAATTCTTGTAATAGAAATAATTTTTCGGCTAGTAGAAGAGCATGCTTCTCGCTGCTCCAACGTTGAAACGTTAAACCAAAGCACCGCGATAGAAAGATGTCCACGGGAGAAAGAATTATCAAAGCAGGAAACGCAATTAACGTTTGTTCCCAATCAGAATTACTTTAAAGAATTTTGAACTAATTATATCAAGTTTCAGTATCGTTCTGTGCTGCCGCTTAACGGCATTTCCCTTTATCTGTTTCGCTCGATATTATCGATTTCTCTCCATTCTTTCTTTGTTGGTCAAGTGAAAAGCTCTGAAATCATACGCGTCGTTAGCCAAATGAGATCCTTTCATTTCCGTCGATTCTACAAACGGAAATGATAGAACTCTTTACCGGCGCACTTTTGTTCGATTGTTTCACGGAACGTTTCTTACTTGTGTAATTATCAAAGATGAATTTCGTTTCACGTTTCATTCTACGCTCCAAGCCTCCGCTAATATCGTTTATTTTAAATAATACGCCATGGTGCTTCCGAGCACGATTTTGTCAAACATTTATTCAACACTTTCTGGAAAATTATCTATCAATTTATCATTTTACGAACCGCTTTACTTTTATGCGTTTTAACGTTATATGCTAAAATTCCTAGACACGATGATTGCAGATGTGAAAATAAATCGAAAAAATAATCGGACAACTTTTGTCTTGGAAAAACGCAAAAAGGCTTTCGGATAAATAATTTTTCTCTCAGATTTTTCATGTGTTTATTAATTTCCTATTATCACAGTATAATTGCCATTCACCTTTTTAATGTTCAATCCTAAGTTCAAGTGCGGAAAAACATGGCCGGCTGGACCTGTAGGACAAGGTGATTGCGCAAAATGATATCGATGTAATTAAACAACAAAGTTCATTCGATCGAGTCTTCGTTTTCAAGAACGCAAATAACAATATTTAAAGAAATTGTGTTATTTACATTCGACCTGTCCGTCTCCCTCCTTTGTACAATACCACTGCATTATAATAAAGGTGTACAGTAACAGAAGTGTTTACCGATAAGGATAAGATTGCAACAATGATTCTACTTTGACAGAGGGCCGCTGACGGTTCGTATGTATGCTAAGTATAACACGCGTTGTTTCTTTGCACTTCATTGTATATTTATCATTTACACTAATAGTCCAATCAGTTACTACGTATTCGGCCTAATTAAACTAGTATAATATTATATGTGATCGCATATACGACAAAGTACACAATTACTCTGTAGTACTTCGTAGGGTGTAAAGAAACGCATCGTTTCCGTATCTCTATACGTAGACGCGCAACAAGTGTGTAAATGAAGGTTTTATGTAACGGTAATGTATAGTGTGCGAGCAACCGTGGACGTGTATCGAGATCGTTCAAACTTTTAACGGAACGGAATGGAGGAGCTTGTGCGTGACCGATGTATGTATGTAGAATAACGTGCAAAATGAGAGGTCGCATATTTGAATATATTTGTAAATACCGCAGAAATATGATAACTCGAAATATTATAACATGTCTGACCTGAGTTTGTACATATGTGACACACTGGCTAGCGGTTATGCATAGAATAAAAACGATTATAATTTGATATTTCATATTGCATTCGCTGTACATAGTATACAATGTGTATACACGTATACGCATTAATATTTTAATTGTTTTTGTGTTCTTCCCTTTATTTTAGTTAGCTTCGTTGAATCAATTTAATATTTGATTTGGACGAAAAGCTTCCAGTTAATTAATAAAGCATTTATTCTATGCAACCTAAACCACTATAGCATTAAACCTGTACAATTGTCGATTCTGTAGACTCTGTTCTACTCGGTCCCGCGTTCAACCGGCTATACAAGCAAATATTTAATAATAATTCTACAGAACGTGCACATCTGTAAAAAGTTTACAATTTTTAAGTGGTACTACGCAAATACACGTATTTTAATTATCTAATATAATTAGGGACCGGTTAATTGGAAATCTACTGCACTCAAATTGTAAATACTAATCACTAGATGCATTTATTAGAAACCACTATTGTAAAATGTTTTAATCATTAAGATCGTCGACGATAAATGGAACAGGATATATGATTTATGATACTTCGGTGAGATTTCATTGTTTGCTTGGTAGACTCTTGTGACACACAAGATATGTAAGTGTAAATTAAAATTGATATATAATCTTATATATCGTAAAACATTATTATTTGACTATCTTTAAATCCACTTCGAAAATTACAAACAAGAATGATAACAATTCGTTCCAGAATGATAATCTATTTATCGTTGCCGAAAATCATTGTAAAATCTGTATATAAAGTGGTAGAACCAGTTGTATTTGTAATGTATTAAGGTCGGATTAGTTTTAACAGAGCGACAAATCTCGATCTAGTGAAAAGTATCTGATTCCGCTTAACACTGCTTCCTAGACATACAACAAATGACATTAAATCGTTCTCGAGCCATGTAGTTCAGTTCATGAAATTGTTACGATTTTAAAATGATTAAACAGTTAAAGCATATTTACATATAAATCCATAATACACATAAATTGTATTTTCTAAGATGTAGCAGTACTATTCAAACATTTCGATTAACAGTGATCTAATGTACGTAGAAAATTAATGAGAATACACTAATGTCACTTGTTGTATTTTTAAAAGGTTGCAAAGCAATTTTCGTAAAGGAAAATTAATGTAAAAACTTTATCTGCCCGACACCGTAGATCTAGCTCGAATGAAACTGTGAATGAGAGCTTGTCATCGAATAAATCAGCGAACGTTCAATCCAATATATGTAAATGAAGCATTTCATGTGAATGACCGAACACTACTCATAAATATTTGCAACTTAAAAGGAGGACATCAACTCGTACTATTCTCAAATGATTTTTGTAAATAACCTGATATGTAATATACTATGAGTCTGTGTATGTACTTTAAAATTAACGAGAGAACGTAACTTTCGTTGCTGGACAGAGTTCGAAGTCATGCAACTCTCTTTCCAACAAAATCATTCGGTTCATAGGCATTCCTTTGACATGTTACTCATTCAATCGTTTGTATAAATTTAATTTTCTCAAAACGTAGAACCTCAGTTGTAGAATTTTATTGTAATTTAATGAACAAAGTAATTAAAGAAAGTACTTTGTATTGATCACTGTTATTTCTTACAATCCCCTTTGCAGCTTGTCGATTATCATCCAATGTTTCAAAAAATCCTGTAGCATGAACCGTTAAATAAATATAAGCAAATCCATTGTCTGAATCGGCCGGGCGAGGCAAGCAATGCAATTATGCGTTGTTTGCCTCGACCCAGCGAGGCAACATGTATTGTTTGCCTCGCCCGCGCCTGAAAAATTTTCTCGGCCAGCCCAGGCGTTTTTTGTGGGTAAAACCTTCGTCTCCGTCCCCTAGTGAGATTGGTCCCCTTCGCGTCGCGAAAAACTGATGAGTTTCTCGTACCGGCCTCGGCCAAAGCACGAGGGTGAGGGGATGCGTCAAGGGGGGAGACCAGTCTCCAGATACCAGAGATACCAGAGAAATTTGGTAACTTTACTATAACTTTTAAACCGTATATTTACTATAACTTTTAAATTAAAAGTTATTCCTATATATTGATATTTTTGATTAATTGACGGTATGCGTGTAAGATGACAGCACAAGTGATTTCTAAAAGGAGTTTCAACTGTAGGAAATTTTGTCTACCGGTTACGTGCGTTTTACCACAACATGGAATGGCACTTTTTCAGATATTATTACGTAGCAGATGATTCGTGCCTCAGATTCCACAGTGCTCTATGAGAAATACGGCAAGAACCATTTGCACTACAACATATTCTATTTTGGTTGAGGCACTGAAACATCAGATGTGAGCACTTTCATTTCCTTTCCGTTAGTATTTTATTATTGTTACATTCAAGGTACATTAATCGATAAAAGGAAACAGCTAATGATGTATATGTATATGCTTCACTGAATGTATTAAAATAATGTGAAACATTCAATCTTGCTCTTCATCCAATTCTTCCAAGTGATCCAATTTAAGTTGTTTCAAACGATCTGCTTTCGATATGTGTGTAGGTTTATCTTTCTTAACTTTCTTTATTTGCTTTTGTCCAACAACGTACTCTGGCAAAATAATTTTAGTACTTCTGAAGACTGGTTCGTCATCGTGATCAACAATCACAGGCTTACCGGTTTCCTCAGTATTGTTTTCTGGTTTTCTGAACTTAACTTCTGAAGTTGTTGCAATCTTTCTTGGTTTAAAAACTATCTTGGACTGTTCCATCTCAGTTAGAGGTTCGGATACATCCATTTTTTCTACATCTCCCGTTAGTTCAACTGATCTTCTTGCTCTTAGTTCGTTCAAGAATGATAAAGCAGCTCTTTTATTGCTTTGTTCAGTCATATCGTCGTTAGATACATCATCTAAACTATATTTCATCCATTTATGAGGATTCCTATGATAATCTGGTATACTTCTGTTAAGCGCACGCGGTGCAGGTCCTTCCGGTCGCTTAAATATACTTTCTTTACCACGGAATCGTCTTGTTTCATATTTTCGTTTTAAACCAGACCTTATAATTTGAGTGTCATCTATTTCATCGACAACCATATTCTCATCTGTAGACTCGATAACCGACTTAGTCCTATGACACTTTTGCTCTGCATCTGATAATTTGTCGAACAATAGTTTCTGTCTATTTGCAAACGCTCTGTCACCTCCATGCAAAACAAAATCTCCCGAAGTATGCATATTCATAAATTATGTATTTATAAACTTTCTTGATAAACGTTCCAATAAAAATTTAACAGGTCTCTATAAAATAGGAACTCTGCAGCGCAAATAACATTGTTTATATTGGTATCGCGTATAAGTGTACTAAAATGTAACAATAGGTTAGAACAACGATTCTAGAATTCTGAAATAATCTCCGAAAGATAAATGTCCGAAAACCACTTACTGTTACTGTACAGGATTGAACATAGCGATTTTATTGACACCGAACTGCATTCCACGCTCATCGCCTTTTTACCTCAAATAGATTTAATGGGAATTTGACACTCTTTTTCAGCGGAATACGCACTTGTCAATTGCAATCAGTGATGGTATTCGGGGCGCTTTTCGCGCGCATGCGCGACAATTTTGACGTCAGAAGGCCTCACTGAAGTACGAAAATCGGGTATCTTGATCGCCCCGCTAATTTCGCAAAAGGGTATAGCCGGGTAGTCTCCCACTACTTTCGCCTCAATCTTAGACCATATATACCCATAGACCCGGCATAGGTATAGTATGTGTATAGAAAATCCGAGAATGCAGCTCGGAAAAGATAAACGACGGTGTGACGTCACAAGATAAGTTTTAAGCAGTCTTAAAATAATTTCAAAATGGCTGAAACGGCAGACCGACGCTAACCGACGCCGACACTACGCCATTATACAGTTGTAAATTGTGTAAAACTAGCAGTACTACCTTAAAATGTTGTAAATGTGATCAATTTATATGTAAAAAACCATTTTCTCTAACCTGCATAATATGCGAAAGTTGTTAATCTTCAGAATCAAATATCGCGCGATTCCTAAAATAGTTAATATATAATACTATTATTACTTTATATCTTATTAAAACATACAGAATAAACGTCTGCATCTCAAATACAGTTTATAATAGATAATTTCATGATACAATACCAAATTCTTTGAAATTATTCTGTCCATTCTTCCCGCGTACTGGGTACATGTATATGGCGCACCCGCTGATCCCCCTCGCCCCCCATATAAGCCAAGCGTAGGAACTGACGATGAGCATAGCTTATACTTCTTTCGACAACGTGAAGTCACACCGTCTTTAACTTTTCCGAGGCTAAAATTATCTGCGCCGGGTCTATGGGTATATATGGTCTAAGGCCTCAATAGCTCCCCACACATTTCGGACGTAGACACGTCCTGACAAGACTCGCGCATGCGCGCGAAAAGCGCCCCGAATACCATCACTGATTGCAATACTGAGACGATCAAAACAATTGTTCACCCGTCCACCCCAGTCTATATAATGACCCAGACTCAAGAGTCAGTCGACTGATCGATATAATAATAATTGTTTTTATTTTTATTTAGCTTTGTTTAATGCTTGAATTATTTTGTTCAATACTGCATAATAATGTAATGTATGTATGCAATTGCTTAAATTTGTTGATACGCAACAATGCGCAATAAATATAACAATAATGGTTTTAGATCATTTCAGTTCGCATGCGCACACGTGTTCTCGAAAAATACGAGTTTCGCTTTCGGTCAAACTCGCTGTAGTTCACGGTCGGAGAATCTCTGGCATGGTCAAACTGGTTGGTTGTGTTCATGTTAAATTTGACAGGCATTAATTCGATATAAAATATATTTAGTTATTATATAATTAAACATATAGGTATTTCACAGTAAGTATACTATTGATTATTTAAAAAGTAGCACTAACTATACTTTTTTTTAGTTACATAAATGCTACATCTCTCGCCGCGTAGTTTTCATACTTTCTCGCGGTAAACATTCCTGTTTGTACAATAATAATTATTAACGGAATACGGACTTTTATTTTGTTACGACGTTAGTATTAAAATCTGTAAATGTTTACTATACGTGATCGTATTTTATTATTGCTTAAACGTGAACTTTCGAAGTGGAGTAAACAATGTATTTGAGGTTATGTTATCAAAACAAATTTGTCAAAGATATTGCCTCTGTTTTCTCACGTTTCCAACATTTGTTTCTTTTATGATAAAGTTTTTCTTGATGTATCTAGACAGATGCCAAGTGTGAAAGATGAATCAGAAGCAGAAGGGGAAGAAATGTCACACGACAGCAATGAAAGTAATCAAAGTTCTGCATCGTGCGACAGCAGTGCAGACCACAGCGATAGCGATGACTCTTCAGAGATGGATGAGGATGAATGCGAAAGACGACGCAACGAATGTATGGAAAACTTAGTAGACCTGGAACGGCAATTTACTCTTTTAAAAGAACAGTAAGTTGTTTTTGAATGATAAATTTGAATTGAAAAGATTAGCTACAACTGAGAAAATTATAATACAAATTTTGAATCAACTTACAGACTCTATCGAGAAAGAATTACTCAAGTAGATACAAAATTAGGAGAAGTTCGAATTGGAAAATCCGAAGAGTATTTAATACCATTAGAACGTTTGAAAGAGAATATGAAAACAAAGACAGAGGTAGCTGGGATATTAAAACAATACAGGTTACAAAACATACAAAACAAATTCCTGGCAGAGGAGCAAGCTGCATTGCAAAATTTCGAAAGTGAAAAAGAATTTATCTGGGATTGCATTCACAATGATTTACAAGAAAAAATTCGAAGATTGGAAGAGGATAGGAACAATGTTGATATTCATGCAGATTTATGGTTAAACTCGACTGGTAGAAGACGTAGAAATCACACCGAAAGGAGAAGAGCAGTTTCGGTTGCTGGGCCTTACATTGTTTATATGCTTAACGATGCAGACATCCTCGAGGACTGGGCGCTGATAAAGAAAAGTCTAACTAGCCGGAAAACTGAGATAATTTAAGTGTTTAAACGAATCCTGAAAGAATGTAACACTCATTTGCAATATTGATACTTTCTGTACACTTGTACTTCTCGTATAGAGTGCTTTTCTGTGCAACACTTTGATCTCAATAAGACAATTCTAAATTACAACGTGACCTGTGGAAAAATTCCATGGTACAATATCTCTGCCTTTCAGTAAACTCATTAATCGATAAACATTAATTCTTTATAAATACTGTTATCATAGTTCTCAACTCAGGAACAGTTCTATCTAGAAAAAATTTTCACAATAGTTTATCCTATGCAACTCTCTCAATTACTTTGATAGTGTGAGTGGTACTCCACTTATATTTGTACATTCTAGTGTTTTTCACCTATTGGAAAAACTACTAGTAATTGATATATGAAATAATTTAATATTAAATGTAAAAATAATCTTAAGTAATTATTATTCGTGAATTTAAATTGGTATTGTTTACAAAGGATTCTTAGAACATTTCTTATTTTGAAAAGCACGTACGTTTTTTATTAAGAATTCATATACCAAACTATCCTTCGAAATATATACGATAATTGATTTCATTCGTAATGATGTTATATCCATTATACATGTACAAATTGTAACATAATAGTTAAATATATTTCATATTTTTGAATAAACTTTCAAGAAAAATATTACTGGCATTGGCCTTGCTTTTTAATTAACGACATGACAAAAAATGTGGTATATATCAACAATTGGGGCCGAAATTTTTACGAACAGAGGAGAAGAAGAGTAAGAAGAGATATTTATTGGTTCATCAACGTGTATACATTTCGAATTTTGCGGATATATAAATTGATAATTACCAAGATATTGTGGACCATTGAGAGTGCAAAATATAGGCAGCAAACTTGACTGATGAAATCAACCGGTGACGAGATATTACGTAACTTGCATTATTTAATCTTGCGAAAATTCAAGGTTGTTAGGAAATAGTGCAAGTTGCTTTTCCGAAATCCAACACAGACATTAACATTTCCGATTGTTAATCTGCGATAAGGAACTTTAACCTTATCGGTTTTGCAATCGCACTTCCACGTGAAGTGCACAGAATCGATAAAGAGCGTTCGCAATTCGGGGTCAACTGTAGGACAGAACATCATTCCGTTACGAACACTCTGAGCGGATTGTCACGCGTTACGTTAGGTGAGCAATTCCCATCCAATTTCGTTCAATATTCATAAAAATTTAATCATCGGAAATCCATTTGTTGCTGAAAACGATATCTAGTTTCGGCTTGCAAGTTCTCGAGAGTGATTTTTCTTAGGATTGCTACACAAATGATCTTAACACGATTTGTGAATGTTCAGTGTCGAAATTTTGCTACAAGGTTATTATACGTGATATTCCGAGCATATCGTATTTAATTTCTAAAAATGTCTCATCTCTAAATCACAAAATCATTTATACTTTCCCTTTATATTCTTCGTATTCTTTCCAGTGACCTTCACCAAGGTCAAATATTTCTGTCACAAAAGTCAAGCCCGGATACCGGTTTTTATCAAGTATTTCGTTTCTCATCAAATAAATCTTACAACACTATTCATTATTTGTTCATTTTGTAAATCTTAGATGGGATTAAATGGTTATTGAAAGATTTGATTATAACGATAAATATAGAAATGGTATTGATTTTATATGTATAAATAATAATGCCTTTTCGTTCTAGATTTTCCATTTCTAAATACAGTACTAAAAGTATCTGCTCAGAAATGCCGATCCAAAGCATTAAAGCACGTCAAATCTACGATTCTCGTGGTAACCCAACTGTAGAGGTGAGGTTATGCGAAATGTGTCCTGCAATATATACATTTTTACCGTGTTACTGTTTTCTTTAATACGTATTCTTTGCAGGTTGACCTTGTAACAGAACAAGGTTTGTTCAGAGCTGCAGTCCCTTCGGGCGCATCTACCGGTGTTCATGAAGCCTTAGAACTCCGAGATAACGATAAGTCCAAGTACCATGGAAAATCTGTCTTCAAAGCTGTAGAAAACATTAATTCTTGCATTACACCTGAATTGTTGAAGGTATTTTCTAAAATATATTACAGTAACATCTACGAAATAATAAGTTCTAGATAATAACTATTGTTAATGTATTTATTATTTAGGCAAATTTGGAAGTTACACAGCAGACAGAAATTGACAATTTCCTCTTGAAACTCGATGGCACGCCAAACAAGTCAAAGCTCGGCGCTAATGCACTTCTTGGTGTTTCATTGGCAGTCTGCAAAGCTGGAGCTTCTAAGAAAGGAGTGCCATTGTATAAGTAAGCAAATATAATTTTTCAGATTTTCAGGTTTTACAAAATCTCCGAATAGTAGACAGAGGGTGAACGATTAAGATGAATAAATGTATTTGTTCAATTATTTCAGGTACATCGCGGAATTAGCTGGAAATCCCAACATTATTCTGCCAGTTCCTGCTTTCAACGTTATCAACGGTGGCTCACACGCAGGAAACAAATTAGCTATGCAAGAGTTTATGATCCTGCCCACAGGAGCTGCTAACTTCACAGAAGCCATGAAAATGGGCAGCGAAGTTTACCACCACTTAAAAGCAGGTATTAAGAAGAAGTTTGGACTTGACGCTACCGCTGTTGGTGATGAAGGTGGTTTTGCACCCAACATTTTGGAAAATAAGGAAGCTCTGAATTTAATTCTCGATGCCATCAAAGTAAGTGTACTTGAACAAGGATACTTTAAAAATATTCATTTTATTTCCTTGCTTTTATTCCTTCCCTTTATGAATTATAAAATATTAGGTCGCCGGATACGAAGGAAAGATTAAGATCGGCATGGACGTTGCTGCGTCCGAGTTCCACAAGAATGGAAAGTATGATTTGGATTTCAAGAATGAGAAGTCCGATCCGGCTACATACTTGGAGCCAACTGCCTTGAAGAACTTGTATTTAGACTTCGTTAAGGAATTCCCAATTGTTTCGATCGAGGATCCGTTTGACCAGGACGACTGGGAGTCGTGGACTTCCATGACCGCGGCTACTCCGATTCAGATCGTTGGTGACGATCTTACCGTCACAAATCCCGAAAGGTAAATTTTCAAATTAATTTTAATCCTCCGCGATGCTGCATCATTTTTTGAGACTATAACCTTGTTCAATTCGTTGCAGGATCAAGACAGCCATCGAAAAGAAGGCCTGCAACTGTCTGCTTTTGAAGGTCAACCAAATAGGTACAGTTACAGAATCTATTAACGCTCACAAAATGGCCAAGGGTGCCGGATGGGGCACCATGGTGTCTCATCGTTCCGGTGAAACGGAAGACACGTTTATCGCCGATTTAGTAGTTGGACTTTCGACTGGCCAAATTAAGACCGGCGCACCTTGTCGTTCGGAACGTTTGGCCAAGTACAACCAGATTCTTCGTATCGAAGAGGAATTAGGGGCCGCTGCCAAGTTTGCTGGCGAGAAATTCCGTAACCCTCAGGCTTAAACCATTCGAACCTTTTTTTGCAATAACACGAGGCTCTAGTTGTATTCACCGCAATGCGTAATGGAACCTACATTTCTGTTACCGTTGAAATTTTATCGGGGAAATAGAGCAAATGATTTTGTTGTAACCATAGTGTGACAAACCGTGGAAATTGATAGAGGTAGGCTCAGATGTGACGCCCCAGTGTTGAGAATATCAACGACAAATCCATATAAATTAGGTAGTCGTTAAAATGAATCTACGCTCGGTGAAGTAATAGCATAATACAGGCAGTTTACCAGTACATTTAAAACGTACTAGTAACAGCGTTGTATGCATATTACTAAAATACTTGTTTCACCTATTTATTTCGAATAAACGATTTGGATCTCACTCAACACATTGTTGAAGTAGGTTGCGCGATTTAAATGTATCGAAGAGTAGATAGGCCGGGTGCCTGCCAAACTTAGAAGCACAAACTGAAAATTTCAGGTGAACCTATATGGTTAGTGTTAACTGTTGCATGTATGAGCATCATACATAGCGATGCATGTGCTAAAAGTATTGAATAATAATTATCATTAAAAACCAAATTAACTGTTATTTTCGTAAAACAAATGGCATCAATCCTATTGTCACAACTATACTGTAAAAGCAGATATTTAAATAAAATACAAGCGACCATATCTTAATAGAAACTTACTAGAGATAATTTATTTCGAATTAAATCTATCCTAATTTATTCCAATTAATTATGGTATCCTGAAAATTTGTATTATTTCGCGTTCCCTTATGCCTTATGCATTTCGTATTTACATAAATAAGTCACGTGCAGCGTACTTTAAACATATAATATATTCATTTGTATGCTTGTACATATCTCGTATTTTTTTTTTTACAACAAAATATCTATGACAACAGTACAGTAGAGAACGGTATACAATATATAGTTATATCAATAATTCATTCATAAGTATGAGATGCAAGACAGCCTCGTTCTCTTAAGACGTAACAGTATCGGGTTGTGATTGCATTAAAATACATATAAGTATGTACTCTTCTTGATTACTCTGATGTCCAGTCTTTCGGTAGAACTTTTGCATCGATTTTTTTTTAATATTCCGCGTCTAGTGGGCTTGATTTCGATTCGTATCGCCTTCTTCGTTTTCTCTATTTTTTATTCTGTCTTTCGATTGCGACAAAAGAAACATACGTATTCTTACTTGCATTCGATGTTACTCGTTAACACCTCGATAAAGTACGAGTTCCTTCTAATACTGTTAGACCATTGTATAGTATCAAACAATGTAGTACGAATCAATCGATCGTTAAAAGAGGGACAACAATGAATTTAACGCTAAACGACTCTCGCGATGAGTTCCACTTATAGTGGATGAAAAAAGTATTGCCGCACTCGATCTTTTTGCCATTGTGTAAACTAAATAAGTAACATGATGATACAGTAGTCTAAATTTCTAAACATTTTGTTACGTGTGAAAATAATATACTTGTGTTTATTTTTTTTTCTTTAGCTACACATACACGTTACATACACATATTTGACATTCCAGACTACTGTACAGAAAACGAAAATGATATAGTTAAAAAGGCAAAGTTTTTGTTTATGATAACGTGTTGAAATGTTGACTTACGTTACCGGAAAAAGACCGAGTGCGCAGTGTTTGTTATCCACTGTAAGTGCAAACAGGTTGTTTCGTAAAAAGGAACATGAACAATCTGTGCGACACCTTTGTCATCGAACGAAAGCAATGAAAGAGAGAGTTGCAGATATTTCTTAAACAATGTACTTTCGGATATCAATGTGAATGTTGTATAGTAGGCCAATCGGTTTTCTGCTCCCTTCCCGTTCGAAACCATTTCCGGTTTCCGCGGACGCGAAGGAGCAATTTCGTTCGTTAAATCTTTAACAAGAGAATATCCGTTAGTGAAAAAATATGCTATTTACACGTAAGGTATCTAGTTGTGCGTCGATTTATTAATTCGCTGTTGGGGGGTGTATCAAAATCTACTCAAAGGGGCGATAAAAGATACATGCAGCCGTTATTTACAGTTGTCTTCCCTCCTCTAGACGTAAACATGCGTATACAATCCTAGCCGGAAGTATTAGATCGTCCCACAAGTTTTTATCATCGATTTGTCTGCTACAGCAATTTCGAGATTTTTTAAAGAAAATTAACACGAGTCTAGCTCTCTTTATTTCGAGACTGTCTCTAAATTGAACTCTATCATCCGAACCTAAGGTTAAATGCGTAACTTATTGGACGATCGCATATTTCATCAGCCTGGAATCAACAAAATTACATTCTGATTAAAAAACATGTGAAAATTCGCTGGAATCTCTCACAGAAGACTCGAGTTGCAAGCATCGTCGGCAGTTTGTCGATTGATCGCCAGACTGCGGATCTTTATGCAAACATAGATTTTTCATAGACAAAGTCATATCGTGTTCCAGAGAATTGAAAATCTTGTTTAACACGTTCGCTACCAATGCGACGAGCACTGCTTTGTATTTCACGTAAACAAATTTAATTTTATTTACAATTATAACACATAACATGATATTCACAGAATGTATATGTAGTATTTAATAGAATGTTATATACACTATGGAGAATTGTTATCGAAAGAAATGCTGGCAGCGAACGTGTTAATTATTTAAACGATTCTATGATATTGAGTTTTCAACAGACCGGAAATGTTAGAATTGCATAAAAACCACAAGTCCGTAGATCTCGATCGGAGAGATCGATCATGTTCTATGGTGCTCTAGCGTGGTAAATAATCATAACGTTGCCATTTCTCGTTCGAATAACGATGTTTAGTTGGTTTTTCAATGGGTAGTTTGCGGATCTCGCAAGATCAAAATGTTTCTAAGACAATTTTTAGAAACGGTAGTCGAATATAAATTCATATATCTTGTTCTATCAATTTTTACAAATTGAATCGGGCGCACTTGCGTTTCTTCGAAAGTCCATCAAATCCGCAGTCTAGCGACAAGACATTCGAAATCAAATATTCGTGGGATTCGGACACGACCACTGGTTACAAAACGGAAGCGGTATTCGGAATTGAAAATCGGTTTCCGGAGAACAAAACCCGTATACAAGGTGTCCCAACGAGGATATTCCTGTTCGATCTTATTTTCCCTCGTACTGTATGTATGTACAATATGTTAGCGTATCCTACCTTCTCTTTCGTAGGGTAAAATTGGTTCGCTAACCTTCGAATGCTAAATTAATTTCTCATTTAGCGGAAACGTAACGAAGCGATGGAGCAGACCGAGACGAATGTAACACGTTAAATATCTTAAAAGAGACTCGATACATATTAGTATGAATAACTTTACCGTATAACCAAAATGATATTTCGAACATTCGTGCTCTAGTAGTTCAGATATGCGACAGACGTACAACGTGTATAATTAACAAAATAACCTTTCGATATGTTAAAGTAACTCTTTCTTACCGACTTGAAGTTCTAATATAAATGCTCCCTTTGCAAGAGTGTGCTTTCACTTTCTTGAATTGTTCAATGTAACCGTTTTATAAATTGATTGTTATTTAACGCTTTTAAGCGTTTGGCATAACGTTGGCAGTTCGGTTGTAATTTTTCACTGTTTTTCTCTTTTCAATAATATAATATATCATATACTTGACATAAAAGATCGTTGTCACGAGGTCAGATAATTGAGAAATAGTTTTGTTGTAAATGTAATGTTACTTGTGTAATCGTATTCCACAGTGAAACTGCTACTAGCCAAACAGACTAATGTCCACTTAAATATCGAAGATTAGGAATTAATGGAACGATCAATTATTCAATAGCGATTTCGTTCGTCAGTCATTGAAATAAACAATTTTAAAATGGCTAAAGCAGAAAATGGATAAATCTTCACCTGTGAAGATCACCTGGAAAGCAAACTGTAGATCAGAGTAACTTTTTCCCCTTTATTCGAGTAAATGAAAATCGTTTTCATTGTTGCACGTGTTGTTTTTTGTTGTAAAAAGTGTCACGATCATTTCAAGTCTATCCCGCCGTTCCTCGAGACGTTCCCTTCTGTTTCTCTCTTCGTGTTTATTGTCAATGGATAATTACTATAAGGTAAAATGCAACCCCAAGGGAAAACTACCTAATACGAGCGACCAGCAAACGGAAAATCGGTTAGCATTCTCGAGTTGACGAACTCACGCCGAAATCACACGAATATTTCCATAAAGGCCAGTAGAAATTTGGCATGAACGTGTTTTCTTTTCTTTTTCTTTTTTTTTTCTCCATCTACAATCTAGATACCTTCTGTAATACATCCGATCACGCACAAGGACACACAACTTCTCTTACGCTATTATGTACACACCACACAAAGCATCACATGGTTACATACATAAACTTTTTATACATTTGTCCATAATAAAATATCCGATTCTCTATTATGCTACTTTACATGGAGAATGATCAGCTCCACGCGAGACGTGTCCCGCGCCTCCAGCAATCTGCAGCAACATTAATACATGACACACGGTACATCGAATGTATTTTTTACTTTTTTTCCTCTGTGTATTTATCGACGAGGGACATGTACAATCCTCGCAAATATCTTCGGTTCCCCCTTTCCTTTCTTTCGGTTTTCTTTTTTTTCCGAGGCCAAATTCTCTTTGTCCGATTAGTATTTCCGTGGGTAGGGAACATCTAGAACTCCGCTTCTCGACAAAGACTCGGCCGACAAAGATTCGCCAACCTTCCATCATGTTGATATGCTACTTTTAGAAGAACCATTTGTTCGCAAGATCGCTCCGGGAAGTTTCTATGCTTAGTTGATTGGTTCTAACGCAAACATAATGTCGTTCCTCGTGGGTGTTTTCACAGCAAATCACACTGTGTCTTGCGGGAGCTGCCAACTGATCTTCGAATTGCCGATCGTCAACCAAAACCTTGCATTCTCCTAATTTTACAATCACTTCGTTACATCCGTGTCATGTAAATTATTGTGATTAGTAGACAGCGGATCTTTATGCAAAATAATGAGTGACACAGAAATTTATTTTCTCTCTTAATACATTCAATAGCTTGGAAATAATATCAACGTATTTTTTTTGTTAAATCCGCTGTCCATTGATTACAGACAAATACGAAAACCAGTTAAAATTTGTTTTTTATAGCTGCTTACATATATTAGTTTATAGACTATTAGGTATACATGTCCCGATTTTTGCAATTTACTTTGTAAATTACGCAACACATCTTCCACATGCCTGTCTTATAGTATTGACCACCTTATTGAACTTTTTAAAAATTCTTTCCTACGATTAGAGACCTCTGGATTTTTTCAATTTTCCATTTAAATATTTTTCACTAACGTTATCGATTACGTATGGACCTTACAATCTGCTAAGTAGTTGGTACTGGACAAGTTGGTTCATCTCTGTGAATGATTCACCTTTATGATAAAACTTTAGAGAGACGATTCGCTCCGTTTTCGTAAGTACCGTTTGTACTATAAATTACTTTTTCGAACATCATTTTTACCGAAAGTAGCGGAAATTTGTGTAGAATTACCGACACGCTGTAACACAAGGATTTGGTTTACGATCGTGATAATCATCCCCGGACTGTGGATCTCAGAATAAAAATGGTCTGCATCGATTGCGGGAAATCAGAGACCAATCGTTTCAACAATAAAATCACGTGTCGAATATATGTTAGTTGTTTTTTTGCGAGAAACGCGTAAAATCTGCAGTCCAGTCGTCTCGATCTTTGGCAACGTTTCACGTGTATCGAAAGGTAAACGTGGATGAACGTAAATTTTCGACCGAATGATCGTTTGAAATTTCGTGTGTGCTGTAGGCCAAGAGAAATATGATGGTTGGAATCGTAGACACTGCGTTTAAATTCTACTCCTGTTGCGGCGCTTATCACTGGATTGCGAAATTGTGTTAAGTAGCATCGTTCCGTCGAATACTCAGCAAGCTCACTTCACTCTGTTCGATTAGTGTACTGGATGGATCAGAAATGGGGGTTGAGTATCACGTGGAGACGACTACCGTCACTCCTTGTAATATAAAGTATAGTTATATTTAGGAGACTAAAGTATCAACGTTATCAGGCGTTTGTCGGTAGCCCCTTCTTCATCTTTCTCTTCTTCTTTTCTTTTTTCTCGTTTATTTTTTGTTCGGAAAAAATGGTGGGTTAGCGACTATCCTAGGAACAACGTTGTCTCTCTTCTCTCTATAATTTCATTCTTTATACATAGTAATCCAATCTGCACGCACTGCGTGCATAATAAATAAATACTTTCGAAAGTGCGTATAAATCGGTGTATAATGTGTTACATATAAACAATTCGGCTTTGTTTCGATGCGTCGAATGATTCTTTCCAGCAGTGGAGATTTCGCGCGGCTAAATCTTTCTCGTCTCGGTTTTAGGGCAATATATATTTTTTTTCGTTTTTACTTTGTTATGTTTTTTTTTGCTTTTTCTCGTTTTCGTTTTAAATCTCGAACGGCTCCTCCGTTCATCGGAGGGGTCGGTTCGAGGAGATCGTCCGCTGAAAGTAACCGTTCGACGCACATGACGGAAATGGGTCATATTTCTTTCTTTTTCTTTGTTTTTTTTCTCTTTTGATCTGCGAATTATATCTAAGTGGTAAATAAATGATTTTCAATTACCTCGTGTACGACGACAGAGATCTTACTTTTTCGTTTCGGATCGCCGTGGATCGTGCGCGTTATCACGCGTCGACGAGGACCACGAAAAACGTAAGTATCGTCACGGAATGACTGAGTGATAGTTCCGCGTCATTTTTGTCCCATTCCCTGTGAGCAAGGGGTTAACTCGTGTGAACGTTCATATAGTTTATAAGCCATCTGTCAACGACCTCGGCGTTCTCCTTCACCCAGTGGATGTTGAATTTGATTTTCTCTAGGCTTTGCTCCAGGGCTCGCTGCCCGCTGCCAACGTCCACGTTCTTGAAGAATTCCGATACCTATAATTGCCACGAAAGTGTTCAAATTAGTTACCTCGTACCGAGGGTAATGAGTAGACTGTAGATTTTAAGCATTCATGACAAAATGGGAACACAGGGTGGGACAATAACTATGTCCACCTTGAATATCTCCGTTAATTGTAATAATATAGAAAAATGTTATCAACAAAATTTGCAAGGTACAGGGGGGGGGGGGACATGTCGTGAGAGAAACATTTTCTGCGAGGGTGGATGCATAGTAGTACAATTCAAATCAGTGAACATGTTAAAAATATTTAAGAACATCTTTGACATAGAGATTCACAGTCTAGTAACGAGCATGATGATGATTTTTCACGTACTTCGTAGTAATCGTACTCCGTAAAGAAATCAGAGATCACGACGGAGATTAGTCCACCCATTGTCAGCGACCCGTTGCCGAACAAAGCATGTATCTGCGGCCAATGCGCTTTAATGTGTCGCCACGCGAGAAACTTGGCCTCAGGATTACTAGCAACCGAGGCTATGACAGTTTCAACATCCTGAGACCTGACAACGTCTCGATCTAACGAACGTAGAAGGTACCGTTGCAACAACCAGGAATCTGTCGTTGCGCCCAGCGCTTGCAACATTATTCTTTTCTCACTAGGTACTTGAGTATTTTGATAAGTCTGCCAACAATAGTTCCATTCTTCTTCGTTACCAAATTTGATCCCTGCAAGCGGATGTGATTTTTAGTCATGGACATGGAAATGTATGTGTACGAAAATCATATCTGCTCAATAGAATGATAGAATGATTCTGTTTAACATTGTACTAAAAAATTTTTTAATTTCTCCTACTCAGACCACTTAACCCTCATCCGTCCCTCGTGTCGATCTGACACAGTTTTTCCCGAAATGAGTTATACCAGACTAAATGACCTCAAAAACCATACAGGGTGTCCCAAAATTCGTGTCCTTCCCGGAAATGGGAGGTTCCTTCGGTCATTTAAAGCGATATTTTCCTTTACAAAAATGATGTCAGCGGCTTTGTTTAGGAGCTATTAACAAAAAACACAGACCAATCAGAGCGCGGCTAGAGCAAACGGAGTCCGACTCAGCGACAGGTCCCGCTTACCGTGGCGGCGCCATTGGCCGAGCCAGAATCAATCCGCTGTAACCGCGCTCTGATTGGTCCGTGTTTTTGTTAATAATTCCTAAACAAAGCCGCTGGTGTCATTTTTGTAAAGGAAAATGTCGCTTCAAATGACTCAAGGATCCTCCCATTTCCGGGAAGTACACGAATTTTGGGACACCCTGTATAAATGAAATATTCAGGAAACATGTAACTGATAATATTAAAAGAATTTATGCACAAAAATACCATAACGAAGGAGCGGATTTTGAGTGACAAAAGTTTCCAAGTTCCAATTTGCTAGTTACTATCATGTTAGACAGTTCGTTGAGGTCATCACAGCTTACCTGCTACGTATACGACGTCTCGAATATTTGGAGCAATTCGTTCACCTTTCAACATCCAATTCCTGAAGAGAGATTTCGCAGGCTTTACAACATCTTCCAACTTCATAGTTACAGCTGATTGTAACACTGCGATTCTCAGTAATCTGCGCAAACGGGAAACGTAAAGAATAATCGCACCAAATACTGCCATAATTAACAATTACAAAGTACCGTTTCTTTTCGCTTGATCCAACGAATACTCACTTTTTCAAATGCGATCCCTCGTCCACCCAACCAACGTACTTCGTAACCGGAGTTAGCAATTGCTTCATGAACGTAATGTATCTCTTGTACCCTGGGCTTTCGCTCAGTCTTCCTTCCCAAGAGTGTAAATATGACAGCGCGGTAGCCCATGGTACATAATCCCTTTCGTTTAGAAGATAAAGCGACAATTCGAGCGGTATGGTAGCATTCAGCTCGCCAGCTTCGCATAATGTGAACGCGTCATCGATCAGATTCGCGCGATCGGCTGGACTAAACTTTGTATGATCATTTAGGAGAGTATTAATGATGGCCGTCCACATCTCTTCCGGATAAGTCACACGATAGAATCCACTTTGATTCACGTTGCATTTTATGTACTCGACGTCCTCAGATATCTCGAATTTTGCTAAAAATCAATAATATTCACCTTGCGTGAAATGCAATCTTCGAACCGTGAGAAATTATCAGACAATAATATTCGGATATCTCGGTGGAATTTCATTTGTCTTTTTATTTCTTAACACGTTCCGTTAACACGCACCACTGTGCGCTGGTACACGCTGACGTATCTATTTAATGCGCTAAAAACATATTTTACAATAAGTTCAACACTCTAGAATATATTTCGGTGATTATATAGAAAAGTACTGCCCTCTCCGATTTTGATGAAATTTAAATATGTTATGCAGCAACACATTCTGAACTGCTTTTTCCTTTTCCAATATAGGAGGGTCGCTTTTAGTTTGCGAGATATTTGCAAAAAACTATCGCGAATACTGTATTTTTGAAAAATTTAATACAGTATTCGCGATATTGGAAAAGGAAAAAGCTGTTCAGAATGTGTTGTTGCATAACAGATTTAAATTTCATCAAAATCGGAAAGGACAGTACTTTTCTATATAATTACCTATATTTCCACCAAAAGGACGAGGCGTTAGAAAAAATGCAATATAGAAAGCGCAGAAAATTTGCTCAATTGTCGAGCGAAAAGCGGCTCGGCTCGGAACGTGTTAATTAACGTATTAGTACAATGACTAATATAAATAGTATTCGAAGCAGAGTGCAATGAATGATCAATCAACGATTCGTTGAGAACCGAAAGAAATTATTGGCTAATAATTCTGCTGGAGGTACGGTAAACATTGATAGCTTTAAATAGTTGTAGATAAAAATGTTCGTTATAATTGTCCTTGTATATGTTACCATCGGTTAAATTCATCCACACGTTGTGAAGGTTGCGCGGTTCTTTGTCTGTGTAGTAGCTCAACGGGACGTACCACTTGTAGTCAAAGGTCGATTTTGGTTGCAACAATTCGGTATCGTTTTCTCTCGGTGATAGCAGAAATCGTTTCTGGCTTGCCGTGATGGTATTCCCGTCACGTGTGATCGTGATCAGTGGAAAGCCCATTTGTTGGGTCCATGTGTCCATAATAACCTGAGAACACAATCATTTCCATCAACCGCTACTTCCATTTTAACAAAGTAGAATCTTATTATCGATATTGTGGATAGAAAGATAGGACTTTTCAGAAAAACCACATTACATTGTCCAACAAATTTCAACTTTTTCCATGTTTCCAAATAATTTTTGGGTGTTCCTTAAAAGGCAAAAAATAAGGCCAGATTCGGAATCAGCGCAAAAACTCTCTAAGTTAAACCCAACAGTTATTTGGAAAAATTTTTGTTGTTGGCAGTGTTATTGAGAAATTAGAAGATGCAACGCGTGCCCTTTGCAATTCGAGAAATGAGTCGACTCCCTTAAGTTAAATGTGTTCACGTTTGCACGTACTTTCACGTCAAATGTGTTATTCACGTTCCTGGTGAAAGCCGCCCAAAGATCTTTGGTGTCTGCGCTCCCATACGCGTGGGTCCTCAAATAATCGTTCAATCCGCTTTTCAGAACGTCCTCGCAGAGGAAGCCTTCTAGCATATTAAGAATGGAAGCTCCTTTGCTGTAGCTGATGTCATCGAAAATAGCTTCGATCTCGTTTGGATCTTTGACTGGCACGCTTATCGGGTGACTGTTTGTTAAGGCATCGAGATTCAGGGCCGGTTGAGTCTTATACAAAATAAATTGATCCATCATGCTCCATTTCGGTGAGATATGATTTACTCCTTTGTATTCGAAGAAGCTGGCTGCCCCTTCGTTCAGCCACAGATCGTTCCACCATTTCATAGTGACGAGATTACCGAACCATTGGTGGGCCAACTCGTGGGCTACCACCACAGCGACCCATTCATGGGCTCCCGTAGAAGTTTCCTGTGGGTCGTATAGTATAGATGTCTCTCGGTACGTGATTAGGCCCCAATTCTCCATTGCGCCGGCGGCGAAATCAGGAATCGCTATCAAATCTGCGGGAAACATTAAAAAAAATTCTTCTGCTGACTCATGGTCTTATCAAAAATCTCTGTCATCGATTAACTGGTCAATCTTACATTCACAAGTGGCCCGTTTAATGAAAAACTGGTGTAAGTCAATGTTCGTCTGTTTGGTTTAACACATTTTATAGATTTCTCATTCGATAAAATAAATGTGGTTTATAGAACTTTTACCTAATGCTTCACTGCTCAATGATCAACTGTTTTGACTTGAACCATTTTTAAAGGACCCAGTTGCTTCTTAATAGATTGCGGGTCTTTATGCAAGATAAACATGTTTCGAATTCTTAAATTCTACTGTCCCATTCTTGTCAGAAACGCATCAAACCCGCAGTCTACTTATTAACGTACAGTACGGTACTATTTATAATTACTGAATGGATCTCAAATTTTTAAAAGATACAATTTTACTTGGTAAGTACATTTTGCTCTCATGATGAGCTTATAAAACAAACTACAGTGTGATGATACTTTTCGGATAGTCGTTCTGATAATCGAGCTTCTACTGTGTTTCAAAATTATGCAAATACTATTCAAAGGGATCAAAAAGGATCTTCGATCCGATGATTCATAGGAATTTCAACTACGATCTTTTTAAAAGGAGCTTTTGCTTTACGGATCTAAGATAAGATTAAAGATAATAAGTTTAAAGGGTCAATAGGATTGATCTTTTCAGACGTTCTTAATTTTCATACAGTTGAAAATGTACCTTAATATCAATTGCTAGCCAGAATGTCCACTGCCATTAAAAATATCTGATATTTTGAAACCACTGGTCAACGAGAGTCAAGTAAATATACATATACTCGAAAAAAATGTATATCTTTTTGGAAACCGGATTGAGAGAATCATTTCGAAGTTGTTCTCGCAAAGTGTTTATTATTCGCGTTGAGGTATTGAAGGTCTGTAATATTTCTAGTACGTACCTTGCTTAGGTAACGGGTAATACACTCCGAAAAAAGATTCAAAGTAATCAATTGTACGAGCAGCAGTATTTACAGCATATTGCGCTTGTGGAAGCATCGCCTCCGCTGCGTAGACGCTTACGGAAACGTTTCTCTTCGTCAGCTCCGAGACTCGTTTGAAGTCGCACACCACGAATGCCACCAAGTATGTAGACATGTCGACGGATTCTTGGAAGTCATCGCGCAGCTGAGAACATCATTTTGTCAGAAATATTCACATTAACCCTAATCCGTCCCTCGTGTCAATTTCACACAGTTTTCCCCGAAATAAGTTATACTGTTTTGTTATTTCTAGCTAAATGTTTCCAAAACTTTGTGCGACTTCTATTTTTTTTTAATACGGAACACAACCGGAAACCTAACATGTATATGTTAACTCATTAATTTGACTAAAAAAACATTGAAATTCTTTTTATTTTGTATCACTGTGTCAATTTGACACCGAGGGGCAGATTCAGTTCGTGAAATCAGGGACGGATGAAGGTTAATACGAAAGTGCAATCCGTTCCCGAGATGTTTTAAACTGCAGAATGAAGGGTGACAGGTGTGTTTAGTTCGGGTAAACTCAGTTGATCGGATTTCGATTTTGTCGTATCTTCTAGGGAGAGAGACAACAGCTGTTACAATGTTCAATACATATACGAGATACTCGTAGATAGAAAATATCGCACGCGGCGAAACGGACATATACATGTACACGGTGGGGCAATAACTATGTCCACCTTGAATATCTCCGTTATTTGTAATAATATGGAAAAATGTGATCAACAAAATTTGCACGATACAGAGGGGGACATCGTGAGAGAAACATTTTCTACGAGGGTGGAGGCATAGTAGAGGACATTTCACAGTCACCTCCATTTTTAAAATGGAAACACCTACTTTCTGTATCACGAATCGATAGACCATCGAATTCTGAGAAAAATGTATAGACCTCCACATGTCCTATTTCTGTGAAACTTTAGTTTTGAAGATATCCGCTCATTTCGACATTTGAAGATCACCTCCATTTTTTCAAATGGAATGTTCTATTTTTTATACCATAGATCAATAGAGTATTAAATTCTGAGTATAAAAGTGTTGACCTTCGTATGTCCTAAACCTAATAGTTAACGAGATATTATCCAGTAGGTGTTTCCATTTTAAAAAATTAAGGTGACCTTAAAATGTCCCGTATGCCTCCACCCTCGCAGAAAATGTTTTTATCACGACATGCCCCCCTCTGTACCCTGCAAATTTTGTTGATAACATTTTTCCATATTATTACAAATAACGGAGATGTTCAAGGTGGACACATTTATGGCTCCACCCTGTATATATACAGAGTGCCTAAAAATTCCTTCAACATCCGGAAATCGGAGATTCCTGAGTTCATTTGAAGCAACATTTTCCTTTGCAAAAATTACGTTCTCGGCTTTCTTTAGGAGGTATTAACGAAAAACACGGACCAATCAGAGCACGGTTACAGCGGATTCCGTTAAAAAAAATGTTGTTCGAATGAACTCAAGAACCTTCTATTTCCGGATGTTGAAGTAATTTTGAGAAAGCCCTGTATATATTTTGCGTTACACGTGGGTTTCATACTCACAAGTCCCGTTCCCATATAAAATCCCGCGTCTTCGGTGTTCATCACGGGCATATTGCACAGCGCAATATGAAATCTATCCCTGAATATCGATACTTTAAATTTGGCTTTGAACTGCGGCTCATCAAAGCATGGAAACGCTGAGCGAGCGTACGTCGGCTCGAAATGCGTCGTGGCCAAATACCTGTAATCGAAAATCGAAATAAACTATGAGAAACTTTGGACATGGAAATGTGTTGATCGAGATTAGAGTTTAAGAACGACCTCTTTTCTCCTTCCGGGGTGACATAGCTGCTAAGGTAGAACCCTTCGAGTTCACTGGTCAGCTTCGAAGTGAACCTTAAGTGCACCGTGTAGTTTCCCTTTTTCCGAAATTTACTCTCCTCCAGCTCCAGATACAGCTGCTGATGTTTCGGATACTCCAGAAGCCTCGCGATTTTTAATTTATGGCCTTTACGATCTTGAATCATCTGGAAATCAATTAGATTAGTTTACATTTGGGAATCAGAGCTTAGACTGCGCGAAGAATGTTATTTCTTGAAGGAATAGTTTACCTTTTCATTTATTGTCAAATTTTTACTATGGAAGACGATATAGTTGGTCTCTTTATCGACATAGAATTCGATCGTGACCTGTCCTGCAAATGAAAACGAGTATTAGCTGTTTTCGTACATGTATTTTAGTTGAAGAATTATTTGAAACTTGAAGTTCCTTTAGAATTGAGTTTGAATAAGATTATCATTAAAATTCCTCTTGTATAGAAAATATTAGTGTATAAAGAAGATGCTTGTGTGAATATTTTCAACAATAATTGTACAGACATATACGTACCTTTTACTTCTAATGTGGTAAGGTTTGGATGGATGGTAATGTTGTACCTAGTGGGATGGGCAAACTTTGGTAGCCTCACGTTATTCCAGGGGAAAACCTAAAACAATTCCAAACATTTAAATAACTACATATCGTTGTCATTGGATGAAAGATCGAAATCAAACTTTACACGAATTTCAAACACAGAACTTTGAAACATCCCCAAATGTAAACCTCGATGAAAGCACAAACTTTTACACTGAAATCATCGGCAACCCAATTTAGTTGACAATTTACTCTTCGAAAACTAAAAACTTCATTTCAAGAAAGAAGAACACATTTTTTGTTGGTTTAATTTATTTAGATGCAAATAAAATAGAATTACCGAAGCGTAAGCTCTGTGTACCTTACAGTTACAGGACTACAGACCTAGAAAATATCAATTTACATCAAGATCTACCCAGACCAGCTATAGAAGTGCATGTCCCGTGCATTTCTCTCCCACAATGCACTTCCCGTGCATCCAAGAATAAACTATAACTAGCCAGCAGTCAGATTTGTACTTTGAATTATGCTCGTGTCTCGCAATTGATTTCCCGCCAAGATGTTTCACAGTCATGTTCAGCTTTAGATGAAGACTTTCAAGCTTCGATACAACAAGTATTGTGTCAGTGTATGTGTATGCTATGTGTGCTTTATTAGAATCGCTGTCGCCCGTTCTATACACTTTCCAGCGTCCGATTCCGTGAATATTCATTCGTCTTCGTCTGAGCAAAATGGCAATCATAAATTGTTGCTGGCGCGAATGAATTATGTGTCGTGTACAATTTAATCACTCGTGAAAATTTCACGTTCGCTCAATTAAAATTCTTTCTATTAAAACCGATATGAATAATAAATATTCCATTATCACGAAACGCACGAACTAACTAAAATATTGCCAAAAACATGAATAATAATATTATAAATTAGTTTATGATATCGGCGCACAGGCTCGATCAAAAGATCAAAACAAAGTTATTTTGCAATTTATAAAATTTTTATCAACGTTTCGATCCGATTTTAGATCATCTTCAAGAGAATTTTGCGTCTGAAAAATACTGAATGTTGTACCAAGTGTTTCACAAGATCAATAATTACTATAAAATAATTTTTCACCGTATTTGCTACATATGTGTAAATTATCAACGTTTATGTGTGTCACTGTATTACATGATATTAAAACACTAGACTGAACCATGTGAGCGTTGATAATAATATTCTTGTTATTACCGAACGTGCAAATTGAAGCCGAACAGAATTTACAATACATTGCGTTGTCGTGCCTAGTGATTATTCGTATGCTTGCCAACGGAAGCGCGAAGATATTACATTTTCTTCTGTTATTGTACGATACTAATTAAATGTACACCACAGTCGGGCAAGCTGCATCGAATTACTTATGCCAGAACAATTTCAGATTTTTACGGCGACACATGATTTCAATTATTCCCGCATTATATCGCGACTATGTGCGCCAGAGCATGTGCATACATGTTTTGCTCTACTTTAGGATTATGATCATACAGCCAACAAAACAAACATAAATGACTGTACCTCTCCATTAGTTGCAAGAGGCTCACTGCTTGTTTCATCGTCCTCGATTTCCAGGGTAGCTGGCTTTTTTCCAGCACAAGGGCAGTCTGTAAAAATTAAACACGAGGATTCGTTAAAACGAGGAAACGACGTTTACGGGACACCCGTCATAGAATCAGACTGACCGGTTCAAAAAGCATGTTTTAACAAGCAAATATGTGCATCGCTTTTTCATTAAATCAATTACAATTCTACGTTTCTATCACAGACATTTATAGCTACGAAAAGAAAAAAAATATATGCACTACATTGAACAATAATTTATATCATCTCAAAGATGGTTTATTATGCATTTATTCGAAATGAAGTTATCGATTAAGATGGTGTTCGTAATAAACATAATCTTCGAGTTTGAAGAAGCTACTAACGTGAAAGGAACTGTGAATACCGTAGCTATGGAATAGATTATTATACGGCAATGAGTTGAACAGTTCAAGTTGCGATTGATATAATACAATTAATTATCATTAATAAATTGATAAAGTCGATAATATACCATTTTGTGGTCCCGCGAAGGCAATGATGAATGATATGGCGAAAAGTATCGCAAAAACGACGGTAGCTATGCAAAGGGCCCTTTTCTGCGAACACACGACCCCATTGTGCTCATAAATGCTACGTTTGTGCAATCCCGTGTTGCTATCTCCTGGAACAAACGGTCTCCTCAAGATCGGCCAACGTGCGTCAGGTGTAAAAAAATGTTCTTAATGCGATCACAGAGTCAGCAATAAAAGAAAACCGCGCGCTCCTCTCTTTATTGGGTCAGCGGACGTCGAAACATCAAACAACGAAAAATCCGAAAAGTGTTTCAGAAAGAAATGAAAAAGAATGGATATGCAACGTGCAGGAACAATGAATTTCGTGTCCACCGACACACAAGAAACACGTCGAGTTTCATGATCTCGGCTACACACACTTGACACAGATTTTGCGACTGGCCGGTGGCAGGCCACGGCAACGTTAATGCAGTTCCTCGGAAACATTCGTGACTCTTTTATACTTTTATCCAATGTGGAGCAGGGAACAATGTCTAGTTACGAATTTACAGAAACGCGGGCGAACGTCTCGCTTCGAATTTCTTAAATGCTAAAAATATTATTCGGCACACTAGAGTCGCAGTAACTCCTATTCAAAAAGCAACAAGACTTCTTTGAGATTTTAGTTGCGACACATGCTCGAATAAATCAATTCTTTGTAACATCGACAATTTCACAAGAATAGATTTTTAGAAGTATGGATTTGTTTCGGTACAGTTTTAACACCAAAATTGATCACTAGATCTAATCTATTGCGAGAAATAATAAGATCTGCTAACGGTAGATCTATTATCGTTGCTAAAAGTAATAAGATTTTTGTGCGATCTGTTATCTAAATAAACAAATGTACTCTATGTTTTTAAAATTTCGTGCAATCTTGCAAAAGCAACGAGGTCTAGAGCGAAGGTTCGTCGAACGTCAATATTTAGCACTGGAATCATCAAACAGGTCAAAATGACCTATTTTAGATCTCCGTCTCACGACTGCTGAACCCTGTGAAGATGCTTTCCGTGAAAAACTTTTCATTCGATTTACTTGTTCGTGCACGTACTAAAAGCTAAATCGTACAAAATCTAAATGAACACGTTGCAATAATTAAATTGCTTCGCGTAGCTATTCGTTAGGGGTGTACGAGGGTCGAGAAAAAAGGTCTTAGAATATTATTTCATCTATTCGTAATTAAAACGACTAAAGAGGTACTAAAGAAGTTTTCTAGTTCACCGAGGAACAGAAAATGGGTGAGCGTTTACGTAGAGTAGCATATGGGGGTTAGCCCGACTGCGTTTGATGCTTGACGCTTCTATAGTTAAAGAAAACAAGCTCGAATCAGCCATCGAGATGTCTGGATGTCGAGCAAAGATGGAGATTCATTTCTAAAATCCAGCGGTTCGTTCGAAAACAAACGACACGCAGTGTCACACGCCGCGGTGCAATTTCGTTTGTTCAATCCCTGGAACGATAGTACACAAACGGTGTGTGCACGATTTTTTTTTCCGAGAGTGCCCCCACCGACGGCACAATTCTAGTAGGTCACCGCGTCAACAATAATATCACGCACACACAACGGGAACAGGCGGGTTAGCGTGGTTGAATTTGAAAGATCAGAAGCTTCTCTCTTATTGATCGCACGCACGTGCTCCTCGTATAGTCGATTCGCAGCCCGGAAAGTCGTAAGTGGGCCACCTAGTCGACCGAGTCCACCGTGATGGAAAAGAATCACGTGGGGGTCAGGAAAAAGAGGGAAAACACCCAGGAAAAAAAGCCTGTCAACCCGGATAGACCCTGGGCCTCGTGAAACGAACCGATGACCCAAAAAAAAAAAACGAGAGAACGATGAAACTGAAACAGCGATATCTAAAGCAGTTGTACGAAGATTTCATGAGTAAGACTAGCACAGGTAGCCGAGGTGTCTAACGGGGAGTGGACGGTTGGATGGCCGGCGAAGTCTCACCTGTCAGAAAGGCAACGTCATCCACATCCTGCTCGCTCATCGCGAAACGATTCGGCGGTGGTTTCCGACGAACGATTTCTTTTACCTGACCGTCGTTCGTAGCATATAAGATTTTGATCAGGGGCTCTCTCTGTTCCGCCAGAATTTGGGCGGTCTTGTTCTCGTGGCTGGCTGACGGTTCGTTGTCGTCGACGACGGACTGTCGATCGTCGGGCTAGTGTGCCAAGGTCAGAGAATCGTCGGTCGGGCGACGTTACGGAGAGATATTCGCGGGGGATTGTAAAGGGGGGTTGCTGCTGCTGGTGCTGTCAGTCTCCTTTTCCTTGACCCGGTTTCGTTCGTTTGGTAGCGGTGTTCAGAAAGGGATCGGCGGGATCGAGATGATCGGACGTTGTTTCGCCACGTAGATTGCGGGAGCGCCGATCAGGGCCAGGAGCTGGAGCTGGAGCTGGAGCTGGTGCTGGAGCTGGAGCTGGAGCGGGATCAGGAACACGGGCACGGGCACTGGCACCAGCACAAGCACAAGCACAGACACGGGCACGGTCACCAGCACGGTCACGAGCGCAGACAAGAGCCCGAATAGGAGCGCGAGCAACGAGACCGCGAGGACCCGCGACAACGTGACGACGCACGAGCTTACGAGGACACCGAACAGCTCGACAACGCCGGCAAGTCTATAAGCCACGACGTGCCTTGACATTTCATTGGCATTCAAGCGTGGATATAGCGACTGCGGAGTAGTTAGGCAGAAATGGCGACTTTCCAAACCCCGTTGGTAGCCTGTCGGTCTACGGGGGTGGTTTTACAGCCCTCGCCACACCGTACTTCGTTTCGCCTCGCCTTCCAGCGGAAGTGGCCTTCTCTCGCTCTCTCTCTCTCTCTCTCTTGCGTGCTCTCGTTCTGTCTCTCTGTCTCTGTGTCTTCACAGTGGCGCCATCCGTGATCCACCCCGAGGACCGACTTGCCAACCCCGCTTCGATTTCGGGGTTGGTAAGTCGGTCTACGGGGGTGGTTTTACAGCCCTCGCCACACCGTACTTCGTTTCGCCTCGCCTTCCAGCGGAAGTGGCCTTCTCTCGCTCTCTCTCTCTCTCTCTCTTGCGTGCTCTCGTTCTGTCTCTCTGTCTCTGTGTCTTCACAGTGGCGCCATCCGTGATCCACCCCGAGGACCGACTTGCCAACCCCGCTTCGATTTCGGGGTTGGTAAGAAAATTCTCTGTCCCGATAACCAGCCACATGTTATCTCGATCGATTCTTCTTTTTCCTTTTGTTTATTTCTTTTTTAACATGTTTAACACACTTTTCTTAGCACGTTCGTGCTTCGATCGCCCATCGAGCAACCACAAAAATTCTATAGGATCAAATTTATTTCGTACAAGAAACATTCAAGGGTTAAACGTACAGATGTTATCTTCTCATTTACTCTTTTAAGATAGACAACTAAATCTAGACCATTCAGCAACCACAAACATTTTATCAGGTCAAAATAATTGATTTTATGCAACAGAAATTGAAGGGTTAAGTCTCTAGATTTTTTCTGAAATTATTCACTCAACTTATTGTGTTTCTGTTAGCCTGTGTTCATCGATACCGGGATTTGTGTTACAATCGCATGTTTCAACGAATATATTGTCTCTAAGAACAAATTGGTATGCTTAGAACATCATCCGGTGCAAAGTTTATACATGGTTAATATTGCTTAATATCGCACCGGAACGAAGAAATTAAACCATGAATCAACGAAATTCAAGATTAATGTAAATATAATTGTCACGAATTAAATTAGCTTCTGGTGAAGTGAATTATGAACATACTGTTATGTATTATAGAATTTAGGGCCAGAATCACAATTTTAACGAGGTTTGAGATCACGAGATATATAAGGGTGGACACCCTTAACTCTATAACCATTTTTTTTTATTATAAATTTTTCCCAATTTCTTAGCTCACCCATTGAGAGTAGGGAAAGGATAGTTTTCAAGACGTTCCAAAAACCTTGATATTTTTAAAAAGGAGATAAAAACTAATACTGAATTATTTAACTAATACTTTTAAAAGTGTCACTGGTGGTAGGATGAGAATTGTTATAAAAAAGGATGCGGTCGAAATACGAATTCTAATTTAGCCTGCGAAATGGGATGCGATCGGTTCCAACGAGCCCCGCGTGCGAATACTTTTGTAGACCACTACACACCCTTCTGCCGTTTAATTTCTCCCTCGCATATGGGGTAGAATGATATTCTGCTCACACTTTGCCTATCGATTGCCTCTAGCAATCGACGACCGATGGGTAAGACGCAAGCAGAATATGCATTCCGTGAAAATCGATCACTAATTGAGATTTACGACCCTGCTTCCCCATTTAACTCGGACCTACTATATTCGCTGACTAGGCACGCATGTTCCTCAAAAGTAGCGTACTACAGGTGGCCGTGACGTCACAATACAACGACACTCTACTTTTACTTTTGTCTATGCACGTAGTCACTACGCGCACACACGGAACAAACAAATATAAATTGTTTAGCTATTATTGTAAAACACGCCATGGAAATATTGATAAAAATTCATATAAAATATATTTGTTCCATGTTAGGCGACATAATTTCTTTCTCAGCCCTTAATAATTTATTTTCCTTACGAGGAGAGTTTGTTTATGAATATCTGAAAAACTATTGAGTGTTAGCGTCTATAATGGTATATATCCGTAAATGGAAGATCGAGATCTATAAGTATATCAAGTAAACTGAATCGGTGTGACAACGTCCTTGCACTCTCCTTGTTAGTAATGCCGCTGTATAAAATGGATTTTGTTCAGATCTGTACAATCTAAGAGGGTTAAAGATCTACTGTGATAATTACAGCAAAATTGAGTAGATGATATTCAAAATTGTTGAAAAATTTGAAGATGTCAATGTGTGATTTCTCTTCGAGTAAAATCATAGTGGGAAGAAATAATATTCAATGTTATTTGTTACAATCGATGCAGACAACATTTATTTTGCATAAAGATCAGCAGTCCAGTGATAATCCTCAATTATGCAGTTTTAGATATATCAATTAAATTATTTTGATTTTCTGGAATATGCTGGAGTCTTGATTTGGTTGTGCACGTGTTAAACGTTGCAAGATTCTGCAGTTAGCTGTAAGAATTGGAACAGATTCAACACGTGCGACCAAGGCGTCAAACGTTGAGGGTTCGGATTAGTGATTATGACGTCGCCGAGAACCTTTAAGGAGGTTTCAGTCCATGCTAGACACGAGTGTGCTCGAAACCGATGGACTATTCGGAGAGTTCAACATCCTCGACGAACAATGACTTTTTGTTCGATTCTGACAATGGCAGTCGAAGAACAGATGCACGGTCCATTTCCGTTTCGTGATTTGTCTGTTGTCTGCGAAGGAAACTTTCGACCTATCAAAGATTCATTCGTGAAATTGCTGCTTTATTTACTGGAATGCTTTAAACAATTCCCCACTCCCCAGCGATTCTCATTCCTGTAAAAATTTATTCAGATTCTTCCGAGAAATACCTTTCATTCGCTCGAAATATTTTAATAAATGTTTTCGAGCACGTAAAAATATATCGAAAAATTACTTTGTCAAATTGGCGACGTTTTTTGACATTACAAGTCTTCGAATAATGTTCTTCTGTTTGCTCAATATTTTTACGGCGGAGATATTTATGCAGATGCATCGTTTATTATATTAGTAGAATGAAAAATTGTTAGAAAACTTCTTCTCTCAATTATCACTAAATAATGATCGCTTCGTTTGTGGTATTAATAGATTTACTACAATGCAACGTTCTAATTCCGAAGGTATTTCAGTGCGACAACTTTTGAAACGTAGAATTGACGAATGGAAACAGAACTCATCAGCCAATAGTCACGTCCTTTTATCACTCAACTCTTTATGCTGTGTGGACACCTGAAAACAGCAGCACGATTTTCATTTGTCGCACGATTAAGATATATTTCAATAAAAATGTTACTTAAAAATTGGTTTAACTAGAATTTTTTCGAAGAAATTATTACTAAAGAGTTATTTAACAACAATAAAAATACGTATGAAACAGTAATAAGATTTTGTCAAAAAGTATTAAAAGAAAAAAATAAATGTTTCTAACTTCTACTATTTCTTGTAATTGATTTAGAAAATTTTGATTTCGGATAAAGGATCTGCCGTCTCGAGATGAGTTATCGAAAATAGGCAAGCTGCAAATTGTAAGTAAGGGTGGATAATGGGACACTAATCACGTCGTGAATCATGTCGGTATTGTCTTTGCGGCGCGATTAATCTTTATCGTGAGCGACCAATTACGTTTATGGTACGAAGTATTTAGGATCGCTGCTACTAACATATTATACATAAACACAAGGATTGCTCTATGCACGTAGGTACTAGAGACGTGCATCTATTTTATAATCCTGATCGAAAATTCCGGTGACCCTTTTTGCATATTATTTTATGGTGCGCACCCTTGGGTGTGCTGCAATTCGATACGACGGGCGTGAAACGAATGAAACGCGAGTCAATTCTGTCCTGATCGAGGCTGCAAAAATAACCCTAATCGACCGCAGCACGCGAACTCGAAGGTTCTAACTGGAGCAAAAAGTCCTCGACGAAATAAGAATTAAGAGGCCAGTGAAATTGTAATTTCCATGGCAGTGCACAGTGACACAGTTATTCTACTGCGATAGGGGATTTTTTAGAAATCTATACCTCCGACCATGACCATTGGAGAAATTTCGAAAATTCACTATGATATGCTAAAATTAGTCTTTGTAATTAGTTCTTGTAATAAAATGTTTGGTAATTAAATTGAAAAGTCCTGCCCTCTCCGATTTTGATGAAATTTAAATATGTTATAGATATTGACATTTTGAACAACTTTTCCTTTTCCAATATAGGGGGGTCTACGTTGCAGCGGAGCGATCAGGAATACGAAAAATTCAATACAGTATTCGCGATAGTTTTTTGCAAATATCTCGAAAACTAAAAGCGACCCCTTTATATTGGAATAGGAAAAAGCTGTGCAGAATGAGTTGCTGCATAACATATTTAAATTTCATCAAAATCGAAGAGGACAGTACTTTTCTATATAATTACCAAATGTTTTGTCCGTCTTCTATAATTTGCGCACAAGGTATTAAATAGAATTGAAAAGTAGTTAAATTGTTCAAGGATTAATTTTAACATTTCTATAAATAGTTTCAGATAAAGTACACGATCGAGTAATCGGTATGGAGTGTTTTCAGGAAAATAACTTGGCTGAGTTGGAATCTCTTGAGCAAACTATAGCGTTTTACATTACACAGGGTATTGTGAAAAGTTACAAAGTAAGGAAGAAAGTTTCTGTGTAGGTATTTTGATGAGACTTAACGTTTTTGTTGTGGGCTGGTTTTTCGTAACACAAAAGAAGCACAGGATCGCCTGCAGAAAGGCAGTCGTCTAACAATGAGGTACGTTTCTTGGCCTACTAGCCTACTTTGACCATCTGTCCAACTAGTATTTCAGATCACCTTAAAAGAATGCAGTTTCTCCTTGTATACTTCGCATCTCAATTAAAAAACATACAAATGAGCAGTTCGTTGTCCATATCTCCAGCAGCTGCAAATTTATGTCCCAGTTTTTGTCTCTGAATGCATACAGTTTTATGCATTCTCCAGTGTTATTATGTCTTAGCTCATCTTGCGTTCTTATTTAGCGTTTTAACGCGCTGCAATCACCGGAAAGTTTATATAATAGAAAATATTTTTCCATCATGTGTTGGTAACACAATAGAATACTAATTACGATTCATTATAATATCCCTACGTGACAGTGACAGTTTTTCGAAAACGTGAATATATATGAAAAAATTTCATAATAGAAACATGAAAATGTTTCTAGGTTTCTAAAATCCCCGTGCTACTTTTACACAGTCCAATTTGAAGTGTAATCAATATCGATAGAACAGGGGCGCTTATAAATGTCTGAACTTTTGAACTTGTGACCTCTCCGGGTCAAGTTAGGCTTATATTCGTCTTAGAAAGTTTATTTGGTTTGCAATATAAATTGTTCTACTATTCATGAGCGTCATGCCCGTCACTGAAGGAGGAGACCATATTTTTCCCGGTGGGCTTACACGTGAGGCTACGTGCTCCGCAAGATAATCAAACTTTTAAGCATTGGGAGGATGCATGTACGTTTGATGATCCTCACCTCGGAATATTCGGCGACGTCGCCCGAACGTCACCCTTAGAGTAACAAAAACAAACCAGTTTATATTGGAAAGTTTTATTTCTCGATGATGCGAGAGTGTTTTAGAAGGAACAAGGAAATAAGCAGGGGTAAAGTGGTGGAAGAAAAAGCGAGAGTGAAAAGGTTTGGAGAAAGGGACGAACGCAGGGTTAGAGTGTGTAAAATGGCGAGAGAGGGGTAGTTTATGACTCCTAATTTTTACCTTTAGGCACGTAGCTGCAATTAAGGCGGAGATTTCAGGAGCTAAGAAGAAAAATGACCCCCACTTGGTCTACTTTCATCGTTAAACTACATATCTTCGCACAGACATTCGTACACGCATACTTCATCAACATCTCACTTCCCCTATAAAGTCGCTGGAAGCATCCAAGAAATGTTTGAAATGTTCAGTAAATAAAATCAAACCAATCTGTGTCCCAATTAACAAATGTATTTGATAAATTCCTAGAAAAGCATTTCCACGAGTTCTCTTTACAAGAAATAATAATAATAAATTGGGAATTTTCTGAACGATCCTCGTGTCGGAGAGAAGAGCGAAGAACAAAACCCCTTTCTCTTGTTCCAACATATGATCGGTAGCCCTAATAGATGTTAGAAGACCGTAAATAAACTTAACCCGCTAACGATCATTCAACCACGCTCGTTAGATGATTCTATCAGCCAATTAGACCGTTGGACACCTCGACAGGGGAGGTTGGAGATCTTATTTCGGCGAGCGGCGCGAGTAGGAGGCGCGTTTTTCAGAAAGATAAGTGGACTTGAAGAACTCACCTGAGTTTGCCGGCACCTCGGTGGTGTTGGCGGTTCCGTTTTGCCCGGGACTGCGGGAACTGGATGTTCTGCCGAGAGGTTCCATGCGGATCGCTTCGCTGCTTTCTCGCGTCGACGTTCCCCCTGGCATTTTGCTTTTCCTCCCTCTGGCTCCGCGTTTTTATCCGGCGAGCGCTGCAGCAGCCGCGCGCGGCCGGAAACTTCGAGGCGGAAGGCGCACGCTTCCTTGGTTCTCTATTCCCCGTGACTCCCAGCGAATTACATTCTTCGACGTTGATGCTTTCGAAGAAACGACACACTTTTCAGTCCCTTTCTATCCTGGTCCGTGTATCAACCGTACGGGAAACTGTTGCGCTGCGTGCGATACTCTTCATTTTCGAAAACGCATCGGCAACCAGCTCATACTTTCATCGAAAGCTAACTTTTGCGCCGCGGATTCTAGACGGATATCAAGGTGAGACGTTCTATACACTGCTACGTGTTGGTCCTCGCAGATTACGTGTGTGTATATATATATATGATGACATATATGCATATGTATGTATATATATATATATATCGATAGAAAAAGCCAAGCTCGTAGTATAAAATAACTTTCGTTGCGTACTTTACATAAACGGTACAAAGAAGTTAATGGAAAAAGTGGCGTCGCATCCCGTGATTCAGTTTATGCGCCCGTTTCGAAACGACGGGGTTCAGCGAACTCCCTGGCTAATGGCATTTGATAGTGCGTCGTCGAGACCCGAAAATGATGGACTTGGAAAGTGTAATTGATTTTTGCTCGCTCCGGTTGTTAAACGACTTTGTCGACGAACTCTCGTCGAAATCGATGCGCCGTTCGAAACTGCACCTGGAACAAATCATCGAGCAATTACTCGGGAGAAAAGTAGCGTTCGTTCACGGAATAGAAAATTTTATCGATTTTCTACGGTTCTTCATTTACTAGATTGTTAACTTTAACAAGATTGTAATCTGAGAATTCTGTAAGAAACTCTTCTACGGTTGCAAAATTTCAACACAATTTTGATTTGGTGGTTGACAGTGGCCAGGAAAAAGGAAACCAAACACTGGAAAATTAGTTAAACCGTAGAATAGCTGCTTCCTCTACGATTTCGATGATTTTTGGATATGTTATATATGAAACTAAACATTTTCAACAATTTTTCCCTATATATATTTTTTTTTAGCAAAAATATAAAAGGTCATTTTGAGTGCGCCACTGGTTGTTGGAATTGCTAGATATTACTCAGTTCTAATAGCATCGCATCAAAATGTTCATAATCAATGTAATTATGCAGCAAAAAATCATCCGAGAGTTTTCAACAATTCTGTGGAAGACTGTAGCTAGAGCATGCTCGCATACATGACTCTCAGTGTGCAGAGAATAACATAGATCTCACTGCATCGGTGCCATGGCTTGTTTTTGCTGTCTAAAAATTATTACAAACGGGCTGTGCGAACCTTTATAAGTGGTTTATGGGATAAAAATAATTATGTCTATTTTATTATTACCCTGAACAGATACATTTGTCGAAAGTAACTTGTCCTTCGTTCCTGTTTTCATAGAATATTCTATGGAAATAAATATCCATCGGCTAATTATAACTTTTATCACCGCGTTTATATCTTTCCGACTTCTGCGTCTCTGTCGAGGCGCGCCAGGTTACCAAACTGTACGAATAACGACCATTCGCCTAGCTTCCGAGAAGGTGGATTGTTTTTGGAACAGGAAATCGTAAAATAAATATTTGTTTGAATTGATTTTAGTGTTTACCATGACAGGAAGAGTCTCTAAATAATAATGTACACAATAAAATTTCCCAGTACTGCGTGTAGAATTTGTATTACCAATTTGCATCACCGCTGGAACTGTAATTTCTATAACATTTTAATTTCGTATAAATTTCAAAGCTCTGTTACAATAATTGTCTACAAACTAGTTCAAACAATCAGAGAACGAGGTACACCGCGATAGCGAGTCTCGATGGTGTCCGTTTTAAGTAGAAACAACCAATAATGATCAGACACGCCTAATTCACCATACACAGCTTACAAAGAACAATTCGACTTACCTTTTTTTCAATTTCTTTTTACTTCTACAATTGCTTCATTGTCTTCTTTAATAATTTGTTTAACGAGCATAAATCTTTTATGCAACTTGCCCCGGTTTGCGCGGCAGTGCAACATTTATAAATTTTCATTGATTTTATCGGACATACAATTTATTCCGCCCCGTTACCATAATAAACCTCGTGACGCCGTACGCGTCCCGAACGTACACTGCAAAGTTAATTTTACATCAACAACGAAGACGTTAATTATATTTACCTATATTTTGTCGCAACGATATTTTTTTCCATGTCTCTTTATTCGGTCACCCCCTAATGCGTGTTCACCAACCATGCAAAAGTATTCATGCTATACGGTGTATGCACGAGATTAGTATTTCCACGGAAGTTTTGCTTTAAACGCAGCCCTGCTCGAGAAAACCCCACTAAAAGTTGTCGACGACAACAAGAGGATTGTTGGAATTATGAAACGACCTTCTCCTCCCTTCATTTCGGTAGCAGTTAATTACGCGTTTAATCAGATGCTGCTCTGTGGACACCTCGGATGTTTCGATTTTATCAGCGATTGTATTTTCTGTTTGTTACTTTGCGCCTCGGTGCAGAAACTGTTCCGCGTTCGGCCGATGACCTGTATTCTCGATATAGACTAACTATATTTATTAGTATACGTATAGTAGCGTGTTATTAAATAGATCCGTGACTGCATCCAGAAAATTAATATTATCATAATATTAAAACACAATAAAGAATTTCAAAATATTACAGATTGTTAAAATTGAAAAGAAATTACCATTTCAATTTAACGTATTTCGTTACATACATAGAGATGATGTCATTATAAAATTATCATTTAGCTACGATCTAAAAAATAAGGAAAGACTCGAATAATTACTGTTATCGTGTGCGTTACGTGGGATTAAACTTTAATCGTCCTAGGAAAATCTGAAAAATCTTGTTTCATCCGCTCTTAACGAGTCAACTTAATTATTGCTTTGTGCACTGGCTAATCAAGAACATGATTAGCGATTTCACTCGTGCACATCTAATACTTAAGATTGTATTTACGTAAATGCATTTAATACTTAATATTAATTATAATAAATTAAAATTATTCTCTAATATATATTTATATAAAAATTATTTCTACACAAAATAATGAATTACAAAAAATAAGAATATAGTAAGCAAGCGTTTGGGAATCTTGAATATCAGAATTTTCGAAGAACTTGAAAAATTAACGGTATCGTGAAAAGCTTCCGCTGTCACGCTGATTCAGCCACACCGATAAAATAAATGATACTCATTGTACTCGTCCCCGCGTAAACAAATCGAATTAAATTAAAACAATTGCACGTTACAGTTCTCAATGAATTTGTGATTGCTACCAATTTATTTCCTCCAATTATAGCCTGATAAAAAAAGCCGCTTTACGGTTCGTCGGTTTCGCGAGTCAATTCTCTTTCAGCGCCGGCGAATGAAAATTCGAAAGGCCAACACCGTCGAGCAAACATCAGAATTCTATAATTCACTTACGGTTTCTCATTACCCGTTTCCTCGAGATTCTATCGGGCACAAACCTTTCAACTCGATCCCGTTCGATGAGCAACCCGTCGAAATAACCGAGAAGGGTGTACAACTTTCCCATCATTCCGCCGCGGCAGTAGGGTAACAGCATCCATGTGCGCGTGTGATGCACGAACATCGTGATAGAGCGTTGACCCTGCCCAGTCAGTCCGCAGAAATCCCTCGAAACGAACAAATCCGGCGAAATACACTTTCCTACCACCTTCCCGCAATACTTTCCATCGCGAAACTTTCCCGGAGAGGACGCAACGTGCAAACATTAAAACCATTCGATCATGGTACATCGAACGTGACGAACATAAACAGAATTGCTACACCCCTGGAAGAACGTTTCGATCAAACAAATCGGGCGTTTACAATCACACGTTCGACGTCGACGAAAATTCTTTTACTAAAAAATAATTCTACAAAAATTTATTTTATTTAGACGTAAACAAAGAGAAATAGAACGCTGTACACGGTCTCGAAAACAGAAAATGTGCTTTTCGATTATTGAAAACACTATGATAAAACAGATTACACGTAAAAACAATTCCTCGGGAATTCTATACTTTATTGTGCTGTGTATCGATTCATGGTTAACTCTGTTCTTTCGTACTAGAGAATGATAGAGGGTAAAGTGAAAATAAAAAGAAGTCGATTTATTCGAATAGGGGTAGGTAATTTGATTTTAGGAGAAGAGAACCACGAATTAATCTGTATGATAAATGATTTAAATCAAGTTTCACATGTATTGAAGTAATAATCCTCGAGGAAAAGAAGACACCTGCCGATAGGGTAGCCAACGTCGCTCCGCCCTTGATACTTCGGCACGTAAATAAACAATCGTTCCGGCGAGGGAAGGGCTGAGAGCCGATTCGTGCGTAGCTAGTAAATTCCGTGGAACAATCACATTCGCGATTTCGATCGAGCATTTTGTGGCAGGGGTTGGCGGAAGACAGGGACGCACGGAATGTTGAGGCCGATATAAACAGAACAGGTTTCGAGCGTCGGAAGCGTATATTTAGAGACTGACCTCTGGGCCAGGGTGAGCCGAGGTGAGCCGAGCAAGCCGGCGAGGACTTCTCTCGTCGGAGAGGACACCCAGCGTGTCGATCCTTTTCGTGGTCGTCGGTTCCTCGTCATCCGTGCGTCGACTTTGTGCTCGTTTCCGCCTCTCGAAAACGGGAGTTGAGAGAACGCGAGGTGCCGGCTAGCGGTTCATGGCAAAGGATTATTCTGACGGATAAAGGCGTCGCGACGACGACGACGACGACGACGACGACGACGGTGATCGAGAGCACCCGGAGGGCGTCTCTCTGCTTTCCGAAACACTCAAGGTTGGATGAGGATCGAATCGCGGCGATCGCACTCCTCCGTGGATTTGAGATTCAGCTGCGGAACTGAGTTTCCCTCGCGTAGGAAGAACAGCCAGAGCATCGTCGACGACGCAGCCGTCAGAACGGTGAGGATTGTACTGAGGGGAGTTTGAGAATCGAGCGTGGCTGAATTTCCGGACGCAGGGAGGCGCGGCGGTCAGGATCAGCCACAGGTTGCGCCCGCCTCGTTCACGCAGGCCGGGCATCTTGGCTGAGGGGAGGACACCCTCTCCGACAGAAAGAGAAATCGATTAACTTAGGCATTCACGACTGCCAGCCCCCGGCCGCACGACACCCCCCTTCCACCTCCGGATTTCGATCGCTTTTCGGAGATGCCCCCGTGTATCACCACGTGGTACCCTCTAATCAACCAATTTAAATGTCGTCTTCTTTCAAACCCGGAACTTTACTCGTGCTCCCATTTTTCAAGATCACGTTTCTCGCAGATCGGAAGCTGCGACGCATTTTTCGATTTTAGTCGCAGCCTGATCGATCGGTCATATGGGGCGCGATTCACGGGCGCCGATAAGGAAACACCAGCGCTGGGCGAAATCATGTTTTAACGTTTGGTAAACTAACTCTGTTATAACAAGAAGTCTAGATGATATCGGCGCAAAGGTTCGATCAGTATTACAATAAAGCAATCGTGCTGGTTTGGTTAAACTTTCAACGTTTCGATCCCCATATGGATCCTCTTCAAGAAAGAGAAAACAACTGCGTCTGCAAATTTTTTAAAGAGTTTTCAATATGAAAGTACTGAAAAGTAGATACAATATTCAAAATAACGGTAATGAATTACCAACCTGTTTTATGACAAAAAATTAGAGATTGGAGTATCGGGTAGCTTTTATTTTGTCGTAACTTTCCGCGTTACAGTGATAGAAGAGTATTCACAATATTTTGAAGTCTTAAAATTCCTTCATGTTTTTTGCTTCGCGATCATTCTCCAGAACATTTTTTATCATTCGCTTTAAAAGACGCACTTCCTCTTTCAAGACACGCCGTGCATCTCGAGAGACAACGTGTCTATTCTTGGAAGAAAATTGAATGCAGTTATGCAATTCCACGTCGAGTTTAATAACAGGTAGTTACGCGACGGTCAACGGCAAACATAAATTCCACGGTGGTAACAACTGACGATTTTACCGATTAATAATCCATTTTTGTGTAAACAATTAACATTCAAATTGTTTGACACAATAATTATAAAACACTGAGTGTTTATTCGATGGAAGAGCATAATTCTTGGAACTTATTATATGAAATATTCAGAATTTTCAATGCCTGGTTTTAACGAAAACTCACGAAATGTTCTTCGTACTTTTGCTTATTATATATTATTTAACGCGCAATGTCGGTATCGAGATGAGAATTTTTTCTAGTGTTTCCGACTGATAACAAAGATATCGTATCGGAAACTTGATAAACCAACGGAACAAGAAGTTGAGGCTGAACGATCTTATTGTAGTTCATCTAGTCCACCTGACAGTGCCAAACACATCACTTCTATAGCAATATGTATGTAAGTATCGATACGTGGAATTACACTTGTGTTATAACGTAAACATTCAGCTTTCCCATAAAGCAAACATTTATGTCAGATGTCCTTTCATTTTGGTGAAAACGAAATTATTTTGTTTAACGAATGGAAAGTGGTGGACTGGCCAGGGATTGGATGGTCAATGCTTGGGATTATTCTTTTAGTGACATTGTACGAAGGACTGAAGAGCTATCGGTAAGTGAAATCATTAATTAACATCTCCAAAATACAGAATCCAATGTCTGCAATAACTCTTCTTTTTCTTCTACTATGCCACAGCGATCATCTTTATATTGAGACTGCACGTTATTCAAGGCTTAGAACTAGAAGACCGAGAACGTATGTACATCATTGTCGACATTAGAATTAATTTTAAAAACACTAAAACCTTCTCCAATCTGTTACAAGCTTTTAATATATATATTTTGTTATATAATATTTTATAAAGTCACGTGCGATACCGTTGACTTTTATACATACTTATAAGATATGGAAATTGTGTTAAAATGCGAAAACGTGTGTATTAGGAAATATTAATAAAACCTTTATTTCATTTCGGCTAGAAAAATTGTGTGATTTTTCATCGAACTGAAATTGAAAGTGAAAATTTGCAAAAGAATGATTAATTCTGCATTAATGTAAGAATGATTTTATTATTGGCAGCGTTTCGTTATTGTTGTCGCTATGTTTAATATTCTTGTGCAAACACGTCTGAAGTACTTTTCAATCCTAGTGCAAATAGATGAATCGTTATCTTATCGAATCTCAAGTGCCTTCACGTGTACATTGTTTCAGGGCGTTACTCTTCTCCAAGGCTCATCTCGTTCAGACGGTTGCACACGTCGTACAGCTGATCATAGGATACTTTCTTATGCTAATTTTTATGACATACAACGTTTGGCTGTGCTTAGCTGTCGCGATAGGTACTGCCGTGGGTTACTGGCTGTTTTCTTGGGAAAAGTCCAGCGGCGACAATATCGACTGCTGTTTCTAGAAATAAGATCTTCCTCAGACTCTGACTATCCTAAACGTGTCTAGACAAACAGGTGCGACTTCAAATCTTATTTTATGACTCGTGAAAAGATGAAGATTAAAAATAGATCTTAAAGAAAGTGGTTCACCGTTAACAGTAGCCTCACAAATAACACTGTCCAACAAATATCAACTTTTTTCATGTTTCCAAATAACTGTTAGATGTATCTTATAGAGTTTTTGGTAAAATATAAAATAAATAAAAGACATATTATCGATTTTGAACAAATATTGTGATGTTATTATATAAGATATTGTATTGTTTTTATTTTACAGCAAAAGATTCTCTAGACTTTGATGAATTCAATGATGTGCAATAGTAATATGTTGTGATTGTTTAAACTTGTTAGATAGTGTAATTACGTTTCACCAACAACTCGCTACTTTTTTCCATTCCTTTCTCCAATTCGGTGCATTTTTACTCGAATTTTAGTCCTAAATTATCGATGAAACGAGTGAATTGTAAATTTAAAAAATTTATGCTAACAAGCCAGCTTAATATTCATCATTGATTAGTTTAATCGTTTACGCAAATTGTGTATTGTCGATATACAAGTTCATTCGCTAAAGACTGACATCTATAAATCAATTATAAATGATTCTTTGTCAACAGAAAATTTTTTAATTATAATTGTTGTGTTGCAGGAAATGTTCTAACGAAATGGATACCCAGATTGTCTAATCGTGAAATTAGAATAAACGAGAATAACGTGAAACTTCTATATTTCGAAAATAGTGCTCTCGCGTCACTGCAAAAGGAATTTTAGGGTTTAATTCGAATCTAAAATTGCATAGATAAAATGATCACCAACAATAGCACAGAGACTATCTACAATAAGACTACACCATGCGTGTATAGAAGACAGTTCAAGTCAACGAACGAGATACTGCTTGGATGGGATAAATTTAATGCTAGGGCATTTCTTAGTCTGCTTTGTCTCTTTTGCATTTGGTGCATCACATTTTTTATAACGTATAAGCCAGATGTTTCTAACGAGGACCATGAAGGTCACAATGGTCACGAAGGTCACGAAGGTCACAATATGTCGATGAGTATGTGATTATTTACCATACATTTAGAAGCATGTAAGCACATTACGTATTTCTAATTAACATTATTTTCTAAGTGTCTATATAGGAAAATTATTATTTTAATTTATAATATCATAAAAATGTGCATTTTCAACATGTTATTTCCAGGTGTTCATATATAAATGACATCATACAAACATCATTTAAACAAATGTCGTTTAGCTCGCTGAAATCACATTCTAAACAAGATTAACCGCAATGTAAACTCATCTCGATGAAATACATATTTCGTCCAATTCAAAACCATGTATGAAATAGTGTATTACATATAAATATGATTTTAATATTTTCAAATTCTTATACAATATACTATACTATACTTATAATGTAGTATTATAAATACAATATAAGTTTCTTATTAATATGCATTCTTTCATTTCTCCTCGTCAAGTGTGTATGTTAAGAGCCAGGTGATTTTCATCTTTTATTTAAATATATTTGGTATATTTATTTAAATATTTGGTATATAAATATACTGTGTTATTATTGGATTTTTCAGGCTCTTCTATTAAATATGGTCGGGTGCTTGTTTCGTTCGCACATTGGCGTATTCTAGTATACCAGACATCGAGGAGCAACAAAATTGTTGTAGATCCCCCTCCACAGAACGGTGGATCGCGGATGCAGGATTCGAAGGGAGAACAAAGTCGCAGTTTTACCGGCAGGTTGCTGGCGACTGTCGTATTGAAGTCTCATTGTCTTCGAGATAATATCACGTGCTCATTTTAGCCCCCCTTCCGCAGTTCGAGGACAGACCCGGCGAGAGATCAACAGTTATCGCGGATCCCTTTCATTTCAGCGCTGCTCATCCGCTTCTCCCCGAGGTGCATCCTCTCAGCACCATCACCGCATCCACCTGTCTTGGCCAACCTTTGTACATTACGTCTTTTGAACTCGATAATCCACGGGGATTGCGTTCTACCCCCCGACAGTACGTCGTTTTACATTTTTCTCCTCACCCTGGTTAAAATTCACTATCCGCCGATATCCCTCCCTGAAACACCACCATTCACGGCTCGAGTTTATTCATCACGGAATTCGTATCGCGGTTTCCTAATGCCTTGACATGTTTACGCGAACCGTGTCTCAGCAGTTGAACACGATCGATAACTGCGCGAAAAATAAACCCTTATCGGGCGAATCGGTTCGCGCGTTACAAGTTTGCACGGTGAGAATTTATTGTCACCCAGATTCTACAGATCTGGTCTAGATCCGCTCGGATTTTTACTTTCCATTTTCTTATCGAATATGTTATGACATCTGCTGAAAAATGTTGCGTTTGATGAATATCATTGACATTTTCTATAGGCAAACGCTTCAACTAGAAATACAGGAAGTAATTGTAGCTTCATCGATCTTGAAAGGCGAATCTTAAATCTTTACGAGCGAGGATTTTGTTCCTCGGAGAACTGGATCATACACCGAAGTCTTCAAACACTGGGAGAACAGAAGAATATGTATTGATCTTTAGGTTTTCAACCCTCGACTGACGAGGGCTGAACTCCATTTTGGCTCGATATTACAAAGGGCCCACCTAAATACTCATTTTCCAGCAGCCAAATTAAACGGTTAGCCATTTAAATGATCAGAGCTATTGATGCAGAAGAAGCGGGTCCAAAAATAATTAATTATAAATCTTCGTGAAATGTCACAAAAAAATTTCCTCAGACTTCTGGATGGTACATGAAATTCTTGAACATTGCTAAAGAACAAGTACATATTGTTATTTCGTTGCCTAACCCTTGTACGATGGGAGTGCATTCTGACCCACAATTCTGTCCCATCTAAATTTGAATATTTGACCAATCGAATGAAGTAACTATTTATTCGGAATCTTATTAGAGGATATACTTGATTCCAAGGAAGTGAGTCCAGAAATAAAAGGAAATTGACGAGGACTGGAATAGATCTGGCGGTGTCATGAGATCGTCAGGAGTCTGGTAAATAATTAAATTAATTGCTTGCGAAATTAATGGAAGACGGTTTTGCCGATGTGAATCGCCGCCACTGATTCTCAGAGGGTTAAATGTTCGAGGGTGCATGGACGGAACGAAAGCTTTCGCGTTCGACGTTTGACTCATGCTAGGAAGAGAATGGTAACCCGATGGATCGAATAATCGCAGAGGAATCGTTCCCAACCATCATCCAGAGAGTGTGTGAGTGTACGCGTGTGCGACTGGTCGATACTGGCGTCGGCTGCTGGTACAGCTCTGCGTTTCTCTTTTACGCACTGTCCCCAGAAACGGTCCTTGCTCTCTCCCTGTCTGATCCGATCCCCTAACATCGCGCCACCTCTAATGGTATCATACAGAACCCACCTCCACGAGTAACCTACACGCTGTTACTAAACCGACAGTCCCCCTTGTCATTAACATAATCGGACAGACGACGAATACTCGGCTAAATAAATTGCGACACCCTGGACACGTCTCAGTTTTATAGCTCGTGCTCGTTCCGAGATCCAGCCACCATCGTAATCCAATGAATCGGGAGCATGATCGGCGTGCTCCACTTTTCTCCCTTGTAAATACAGTAGAACCTCGATTATCCGAACTGGATAGCGAAACCTAGAATGATAGAGTTATTTGTAGTTACACCGCTGCACAGTGATGCATGCAATGGACAAAAATCAAAATAATCATGGTTCGATTCTAATCTAATTATCCAACAAAATCATCAGTCGTTAAGTAAGGAACGTGTATGTAAGAAGTAGTATCCAAGGAAATCAATATGGGATCACTAACAGCCAAAATTTTTTTTGTAGTATAAGTACTAAAACGTTAGATATTCGCGCCCTAATTGCTCTTTTAGGTTCGTTTTAGTTTTAAACTGTTTCTTACAACTTAGGTAAGGAGGATTTGACCAGAGGTATGCATATTTTTAACTGGCAATTTAGGAATTGCGTTTTTTCCTTAAAATGCAATTTATAAAAAAAAAACGGTTCAAAACATCCTATCATTTTGGCTGTTTCGTATCAACAAGATGTTGTAGTATATTGCTATATAATTTTTTCTGCGATAAATTGCAAGACTATGTTATTTAATCTTTCAATAGTTTTTGTTTATTTAATTAAACTTTTTATTTACATGTACATACTATATTTATATTTAAAGTATTATGTAATTATAAAATATATTCAAGTATTATCTAGCAGTCTGTATTAACCATTACTAAATTCTAGTAAAAAATGTGGAGTTGTGTATTGTCAAATAATTATGCATTATGGTAGATATAATTAAATTTAACTATATAATTAAAAAATATTTCGAACAAAAGTTGTATAGTATACAGTTGACAACAAACTGCAATAACAACTAATCATAAAAACTCTTTATTAAAAAAAATTAGAATAAACTTCTTTACTAATGGAACCTTATATTTTCGGTGCATTAATCGACGGATCTTTGTATTCCCTTTAAAAAATTATTAAGGTACTTAGGTAAAAAATTGATTAGTTTAGAAGTTATGATTTTTGTCACTGTGCGCTGTTGCAAAAGAAAGAAGCACCCGGCCATATTCGAATGAAATACCGATTTTATGTATTTTCAGAGAACATGAAACATCAACTGAACTGTTTGTCGTCAGTGTGGGTGATTTGTTCAGAAGTTGACTTTTCGATTGAACTTTCGTTCATCGATTCTTCTCGCTTAGAAATTCCGAACACGCGCAAGATGGAATAGGGAGCAAAACAGTTGATAAAAGATGTGTTTGTGTCGCAACGAAAACTATCTGGCCACCATCCAATCTAGTTGACGTCCACGTGTTGCATCTGACACAGTGTTGCAGCAATGAGTGCTGTGCAACAATGCAGAAACGTTTACGCGCGTTTACTGTGAATGAATCTGTTGCGTGGTATGGGACAGTCGTTATGTAACATTTATAGTTGTTACATAAACTTTTAAATCAACTACTTTTGGTTTATAAAGCCGGGCGTGTTTTTTCGGATTGGAATATTGTTTATGAAGCCGTTGTGATTTAATTTAATAAATTTAATTTTATTTATATATAATATAACTTTAGATACTATGCGAAAATTGTTGGAGGTCTATTTTACATTTTCTGATTGTTAATACTTATAGATTATATTCTTGTGTTTGAAGAAGTTTGTATTAAACGAATTGTAATTTCTAAAGAGATAAGTCTAATATCAGCAGTCATTAAAAATGTAGTTAATTATCGAAAAGAAATATCCTGATTATTGCGGATTGTTCGTCGACGATCTTCTCAGATGCAATATTAGAAAACTATATTAAAATCGTGTGATAAATTAATAACATGTAGCAATTCAAAAGTGTACCGTAGCGTCATCTACGGCAGAACGTGAAAACTTTTTGTCCACTAGTTTCAATAACTTATTATTAGATGGCAGCATGGTTTAGACTCTCTGTCCCTGTCGTATAATACGTCTATCCTCGTTTCTCGCTTTAGAAAATTCAATAATGATTTATTAATTAGGTAAAATTTTTTTATCAAAACACCACAGGGAGATGTACCAAGGTTCGGAGCAAGTTTCACAATCATAAAAATACATCAATGAATTGTGTGAACTTCAAAAAAAATTAAGAACAGAAATCTTAGAAAATTTTGAATTGAATTAAGCTTCACACCTTTTCAAGTATTTCTGAAATAATTTTCTAGTTGTCCACAACAACGAACATCAAATAATCTGCGATTTTCAAGTCGGTAAAGTAGTCAACTTCGCTTTTTAATCAATATAAATTCAGCTAGCATAGAAGGAATATTATAAATAATTTTAATCTACCAATAATAGGTACATTATGATTTTATAAAACGGTCCTTTAGACCCACAATTGCACATTTCCTTCCAGCAATAAATTAAACATTCTTCTAGCTAAGTAACTATACAATAGGGGGTGAGTTTTACGTTCACCGAAACATAAAATCGTTTGAGAAACGTATTTAATCCAAATATAGGCAACACGAATTCAAGAAGATTACCAGACCAACAGTTTTTCTTGCACTGTGGACTATACATAACTCATCCACCTTAAAAACATGGTAATACATTCGTAGGAATAGCTGGCACTTGCGTGTTCTGCATACGAAATTCATTTAAATAAGTATTACTTCATGTTGGGGTCGTTCCATGAGACATAAAACTAAAATGTACAACACTACATAAATATTGAACGGCGTCGAGCATAGGTGTCAAACATTCGTTCGAATAGATGTAATCGTGTTACATATACTAATACCTCTCTCAGATTCTGGTTTGAAAGCCACGTTCAATTTCACGTATAAATCAAAATGACTATAAACTCGTTAAAATAAAAATCCCACAAAATTATACCGAGAGAATTCCATTGAACGTTCAATTCACAATTTATTACGCTTCATTTGCAACATTTCCAGATCAAGTCTTTTTGGAATTTCCATTTGAAAAATTTACCATTACTTGTACGCTCGTGAATTTCTCACCGTAAAATGCTCGTTAGGCCATTTTTGTCTTGCTGGTCGAAATAATCGATGTAAGTGGCGTCGTGTATAGCGTCTTTCTATAAGGGGTAAATATTTTTCATGTTAATCGGCGAAACGGATCTTTGTATACTCTCTTAAGACAAGTCGAGGATCGTCAGTCGCGACCTTGACCTCTGTGTTGCTGGAGTAACAAATAACGCAAGACACACATAAGGGGTGCTAATACTGAGCACGCGATCCAATGTGTATAAGCTGGACTGCAAGGAAATCGTTGCGACAAATCCTTCGGCCGTTCCGCGTTCTCGTTTCGAACACGTGCATACAGGGTGAGATATCCGAAAAAGTTTCCGTATTTTCAGCGCCCCCTTCAAACACAAAAGTAGCATTCGATCACATCACCGAAAATTGAGCAGGCATAATAACAAGGGCTGCACCCCCAATATAGTACTATAAGTGTTCACCTATTCGAAATAGATAGAATAATAAAAATAATGGTCGTTTCAAGTGAATCGTGTATTAAACAGATGAATGCAATACCGTTCAGTAAATTGCATAAGTATCGAAACCTGCATAATTCTGCATTTTTCGAAACAGCCAAAATACAACAGTTTAGCGTACTTCTGTCGACGCCACACCCTGTATAAAAGCGAGGCAAGATTCATGCCCTTCCGAGAGCAATCACGCGTTGCAATTTGTACTTACAGATTGCACATAGCTAGCCTAGAATTTCTCAACGATGACGTCTTTTTCACCCGGGTCTTTGTCACAGATTCCCTGATATCGCACACGAATTTCCGGCCCGAGATTTGCATCGTTGACTAATCGTGCGCGAATTTGTCGTCGGGTTCTGATCATCAATTCCGTTATTCACGGTAGTTGCCGTCTTTCGCGTTTTATCCATTCGCAATACCAAAAATGGAGAACTATTTTTATAATCCTGGCTTAAAGGAGGCATTTGCATTGAACTGCTGATTTTTTTAAAAACTCTTTTCAATGTATTCAAAGTATTCAACTCCTGCTCGTTATATTTTTATATTTCGATTTTTCGTTATAAAAAATAAAGATTTATTGTTTCAAAGAAAAGTTGTTATTATAAAGTATTTTCAACTGAATTAATAATGATGTCCACTTGCAGTAAAAAAAATCGTCGAAAAAATTTTTAAGTTATTGCCTGCCATCAATCTAGAGCTTCATCCAGAGCTGGGTAAAATATTATTTCAAATAATAAATAATAAACAATCCTATTTATTTTAAAGTATGTGTACAATTCTGCAAATAAAACATTTTTTCTGATGCAGTAATTTTTGAAAATAAAATATTTTATTTGATGCAGTAATTTTTGAAAATACTATTTTATTTTCAATCTTAATTTTCAATATTATTGTTGAAAATAATGTTTCGCATTCGATAGATTTATGAGTAAAAATAGTTTCCTGGTGATAAGGTACACTGTATGTTTATGAACAAACCTCAGTATATATGTATGTGGTTTTGCGATCGAAAAATTATTAATAAATGTAGTATGATTTATTGATAGTGTAGATAGATAGTGTTGATTTTTTAATAGTGTCTGTGGTTGTTTCGCCTTCCATAATATATATGTATGTGAACCCTTTTGAGAATGATCCTCACCAGGATCGAAACGTCGAGATCTTAATTGCACATGTTGTTACTCTTGAGAATGATCCTCACCAGGATCGAAACGTCGAGATCTTAATTGCACTATTTTCTTTAAGCAAAATAAAGTCTAAAGTATGAAATAGTATTTGAAATATTTGTTTCACCAAATAATGCTCACCTCTGGCTCCATCTTAACGATAATCCGCCATCTTGCGGAAGGTGGCATTTTGGTGTGAAATTCCTACAGTCCAGCGGAAGCGTGGGGTTATAAAGCTTTCCGGGACAACTACAAATGGTACCTGGTTCGCGTCGATGGTATCTAAACAAAGCATCGGGCGAATCTTCGCTGTCATCCTGACGGTGGTCGAAAAAGAGCAAGGTTCGAGGTCCTTGCGGCTACCAGTCCCAGAGGTTAAAGTCGCCCGTTGAAAAAGCTTGAAATATCCTGCAAACAACCTCGGCTGTAACGTCATTTCCTGATCGCACTAGCATTCGCTACTAACCTATTTCACGGGGGAAAGAAGCCAGGTCGAGCTCTGCTATCGACTGTCTATCGGATTGGCGTGTGACCTTTGCATCCTTGCGCGCTATATCGTTTACGAGTGGAACGAACTTTCAGATTTATAGCACAATTCTATCCTACATCTAGCCTGATACAGGAACCCGAAAATAGGCGAGTATCTTTTGTGTTATTGATTTTCTATGACAATGGAGGATCCGGCCAGATCTTATAAGATATGGAGATTATGTTAAAATGCGAAAAAGTGTATATTAGGAAATATTAATAAAACCTTTATTTCAAAAATTAACTCTAAAAACTTATCGAATTGTATTTACTAATGGGTTATCAGTAAGTAATGCTTTTAATTATTATTATCATTGGCATTACCGCTTCTAAGAAAGTTAGTTATTCGCTCTGTGCCGGAGTTTCGACACACGATTATGATCGATTATTAGAATTGCTAAGAAACATGATCTGAAAGCAGAGACTACCATTTTCGTTAGAAAGGAGACACTGTGATCTCTTATTCATAGACTGCGGAATTTAATGCGGTTACGGCATGATCAATCGTACGAAATACTGGGAAGTATACAAGCTGGATTTCAGAATTTTCATATTACTCCTACTGCGTAGAATTTTATTCTGGTTTTAACGAACTGTGAAAATTAGGGTTTGCATTAAGCGCTGCGCGATTAAGTGGAATAGATTATACGACAGATCGCTTGGTATTGTGGTTAATAAAATAGAATATAATTGATTCGTTCGGCGATGAGAATGTGAAGAGGCCTTCCAGATTGCGTGTTAGATTGCATGCTTAGACTTTTGTACCGTGTGAACGGACATTTGTAAATCTTTGTCAAATTTCACAGACGCGCGATAAGGGAATACGGCGAAACGGAAGCAGTCTATTCCAGGTGTCTGTTTTAAGGACGAGTAATCACACAGGAAGGAATAGGTCGTAATGGCCGACATTTGCAGAAGTAGCGAATTGGTCGTGTCAGACAATGTGAATTGTTCGTAGTATAGAATGGTCGAATGGTTTAAGGCATAGTTACCCCATTTTTTGTTGGCTCGCAGCCCTTTCAAGCTAAAATTGACTTCCCTCGAGTAAACTACCCCTCAAATACGAATATCTCTATGTAATTATGCGTATAAAGCTTTACTATTCGATGAAAAAGGACTAAACTGAAAATAAAGGAGATACAATAATTAGGTACAGACATTATTGTGTGCTAAAGTAAAATTTTTCTCGATCGAAAATTTAATTTGTGGTTAAACCACACAAACCACAAATTTATTATATATTATTGTGTGCACCACCCTATAAATGTATTACTGCTATAAGGTTAAACTATTCATGTTAAACTGAATCTCCGTTTAATCCGCATGCCTTGACCTCTTGTTTGTGACGTCACAATCGTGACGCATACGAATTAGGACGTCATCGAAGGCTTGGTTCAGGAGCATCGACCTACGGATGAAAATAGCTCTAATAGTTGATCTTACGATCGCGTGTCAACCCTTTTATTCTCTACTCAACTTTTTTGTTACTGGCAGTAATCGCCAACCATCTTATCATGTCACTTCTTTTTCAATTTTTTCCTTTCACTGACAATGAAATCAATTTTGTGACCGATATTAAAATTGATAAGAAATGAGAATAGATTACATTTCTTTCTTCACGCGTTTAAAATACTGTTTGCAGAATTTCTTTGAAAAATTTGAGCATTTTCAACTATGCTACCTGTGTGACTCACGGCTACTACGGCATACACGGCAACCATGTTTCTTCTTATCGAACGTCCCACATAGAACGCGGAACAGTTTTTCTCCGAGTCATTCAGCAATTTAAATAATGAACTCCAGTGATTACTGGCACCGATAACTATATTTTGGAGAGTTCAATTAATTACGGTACATATATTCTACACTACGCACCGCGACATGCAAAACACTTCTGTCACTTTATTTGCAAATGTTACAGACAATTGTTCGAACTAATGCAATATACTTATTTATCGTTATACATCTAATTGTTTAATAATCTCTAGTTAAACTAAAATAACTTATCGGCAGTAGTATCGACATCACGATCGAGAAAAACCCTCCAGAAATGCTTGTGGCAGTGTTACCTGCAAAAGAGAATGTCTGATTTAACAAAAATGGCTGACATAATCTTCCTATAACTTGCAATTCGAGTGCCAAATGGAGCTATTAAAGTTTTTAAAATATCTACCAAAGAACCCCGCACTAATCATATGGAAAATCTATTCCGGTAAAATCAGGTGGATTTTTCATATGTTGTAGCTTATGATCTATTGAACAAAAAATGTAATGGGCACAATGCTCAATAATAAATTCGAGCTGCCTAATACCCAAATCTCGGGAAGTATTTATTTTTTGGAAAAATGTTTGAAACAAAAATAGTAGGGTTTCACAAAATCTGTTAGATGGTGTCATTATTTTGGAATTTTGAATGATCTTGAAAAGATCTGCGAACAGAAATCTTTCACAGAAATCTTTGCATGTCACAGCAGAGATAAAGGCTCCAAGGTTCGTCACTCCCGTAGTATTTTTTCACTCCATATCCTCTCTGCTGTGTGCGTGCGTGGATTAATAAAAAAAGATCTTATTATATACTACTCATTTCATCCCAAAATTTAAGTATTCGGCAGCTCCAATTTTTTTCATGTTTCACTGATTATATCGTAACTCGATAACTGTCCATTCTCGAGCTTTGTACCCATTACATCTTTTGTTTAATAGATCATTAGCTACAACATAAGAAAAATCTAACTGATTTTACCGGGATAGATTTTCCATTGGATTGATGCAGGGTTCTTTCGAGTAACGATGGTTGGGTCCATTTTGACCGAGCATTTTGAAAAACTTTTGGAACAACCAACAATATAGGTAATCGTGATAACAAACGTTTATTCGATCGAATGGTTTTTTCCAGGGAGTAGGGTTTGCTAGGAACATCTTTATTTCCCAGGCGGTTTTACTGGGGGAATAGCAGGTTTCAGATGTGCTGCGTCGCCTTGCAGATACGTGTTATCGGCGTCTGGAATCGCAGAAATTGCAACGCAACTTCAGAGAGACGGCATGCGACCGGTCAGAACGTAATTGCAAGCACATTACCTTGCCGCATAAAACTGTTCCACGCGCGACTCAAAAAACCACTCGTTAAAGTTTCGAGTTCCCTCTCCTTCTATTTCGCTAGCATCGTCGGAAATCAAATGCAAGGGAACCTTTCGTTCGGTCACGAGTCAAGGCTGTGCTCACCGTTATTGTTATTTCGCTCCGACTGTGTTGCGCACACAGTGTCATTTACGCGAACGTAACCGAAGTCGCATGCGCAACGGTCCTTCTTGCACGTTACCCGGTCCTCGTTGGAATTCAGATAACATTCCCCAAGATTCTTGCAGCTGTCCCCGAGAACTATAACAACCGAATTACAGCGAACAGATTGATCAAACCTCATGCAATCGCTTCGAACTTCGCGAGCCTCTGCGGCACCGGTCGTTATCGATAAACATCTCTGTTCTGGAGGTATATACAAACGCAAGAAAATTATTGAAAATTTGACAAGATATAATTCTTAATAAATTAATGCAATTAGCAAAGTTTGGATTCGATTCACTGCACCGTTTAATATTTATAGCATCTTAAAGTTTGTACATTTTAACACGTCTTTTTATGGAGAATCCATAAAATTCCATTTCAAACCCTATTTAAACCTTGGAAAAACGCAACTAGAAACTTTATTTTTGTATATATAGTAAAAATTATGGAATTAATTATGTTTATTGCTTATGTATATTAACTTTTTATTGCATAATTATGTATTGAGATAAAAGTCACTTACAATTTTTTGTAATGTGAAGACAATTTGATTAAAATATAAATATAACGTGAAATTCACCAATTAAATGAAAGCTTTTTAAATTAATTAATTTTGTTAAGGCAAAATGTACTCATGAGTGGCTTTCATTGTGAATATATTGATGGATTTCGAATTTCTTGTGCTTTTGTCTCCCATTGTACCTCCAGAACATCCTTATTGCTTACAATTTGATTTTCTCGAAGTATAAAATCTCGTGCGAACATTTAATCTCCCGGTACTCGCGGATTCTGCCCGACAAATATAATCGCACTGTATCTCTCAGATACATATATGTTTAATCAGAAAAACAAAGGAAATCTATCTGTTCAGAGCGTCGAATCATATTTTTGAACTATCAATTTACATAGATAAGCCAATTACGCATTATTTGTTATTAAAAAATACATTACACCTTGCTTTTTTTATTTGCTGTTGTCAAACATTGATCACCGCATACAAATTTTGCATGTGTAGACACAAATACGTTTCTGTGAGATATGAACGAGTATCGGAAGGTTAAATCGCTATCGATAAGCTTATGAAAATATTTTTACCTCTCTTCACGTTGCATCTATTAAATTTGTAATGATCACTCTGGCTACACCTGCATGTCTTGTTTGCATCAGCTTCATCGTTACCTAAGCAAACTGCGTTTGGCACTGTAGTGGCACATTGAATGTCCATCTCGCAAGGCTGGCCAAAGGATGCAACTAGAAAATGCATACTGCATTATATAAAACGAATCTTATTTTAACTAAACTAAACTTTATTATTATGGAGGATTCAAGACGTCGAAAGAATAATATGACCGTAGCAATAAATATCATTTGTTTATTTATTGTTAAACATAATTTTAAGTTAAATGTGCTATCATTTTGTGCCAGCATATTTCCTTAAAAAAATTTTTTTAAATAAAATGGTGTAGACTGGCGAAATTCAATTCAATTTCATTTGTGTCTCTTTATAGAGATATTTTGCAAGAATATGTCAAAACAAAACCTTGGTTGTAGCGTTAAATAAATAAATATTACGTTAATTTTAAACTGCGCTATCTTTTTGTCCCGGCGTTTATACGCAAGCTTAAATGGCACTCACCTGGTACACAAGATTTGAACGACGCTGATATATAATCTTCTTTGCAAGCGCAAAGCTTTTCCTGGCACTCCGAATTTTCCGGTTGACAGTCGCCATTGCCAGTGCAATCGGAACCAATACCTTCAATGTAAAAAAACATTAAATAAATATGTATCAAAATAAACGTTAGGATGTAGAATTCGAATCGAAGCACATTCATTTACCTACGTAATTCTCCAAGCAATCAGTACCGTCTGAATTGGCATGAGTACCATCTGGGCAAGCACAAACACTATTTTTGCAAGACAGATTGCCTTGCATACCGTGAATGTAACAATCGAAATCTACTTGACACTGTTCGCCGAAGCCTTTCCTCCCCCAGCAAAATAATTCAGTCTCAACAAAGTGAGAATCCTCGTTACAAACGCACATACTGTCTTCGCAGACACTGTCTGGTCCCAAGATGGAACACTGCTCGTTGTGTAGACAGGAATGTTTGAACTGTTTCGCAGCTTTTGCGAAAGAAATTATTCATTACAAACAATATTAGGACTAGACTATGAATGTTATGTATTTAGGAGAAAATTGTTATTTTTCAATAAAGATTCGCACCTTTTAGACATTTTCGATTGTTCGCAGAAGCAATTCTTCCCGGTATACAGTTCCATTTCTCATTTTTACACTCTGAATACTCGATAGCACTCGCGTGGCTTGCCTTACAGGATTCTCCAAGTTCTAGAAAATTGTATTCACTTGTACATTGGGTGTACAAAGTGTTCGTACACCTTTTAAGATAGAATAACTTTTTTTATAATTTTACGAAACGACCTGATTTTTTATAATCAATTAGAAGCATTGGTTTATGAAATGATATGTATATTAATGAATAATAGAAATACGCATTTATATGAATAATATAATAATTTTCACGATAATTTTCTATAGAAATTTGAATAATATACAAATTTTACATCCGACATATAAACTAATTACTCAATTGTTAAACTTACCGGCAATGCAAGCATTTACTTGATGAAAGTGTGCTCGTATGCAGACACATTTGCCTAGGGGACTGCATTCTGCATTCTTTATAAGTTTACAGTCTGCGTTCGTTGTACAATTTCCTAAGTCAGGTTCTATGAAAAATACATGTTTATGTTGATTGTTCGCTATTCAAGCCAGTAACGTTCACTGGAAAAGATATTATAAAATTTACAGCAAAAAGGAATACAAACTAGTTTCATTCGCGTCGTATCGTTCCTCAAGACCGCTAAGTTCAGAGAACGACTCAGTTATATCGCCAGACTTCTTTTCCATGCACTTCAAATCCTCACAATATGCAGTCGCACTAAATGTGCAATCGTTATCTATCACACAGCTGTCGCCAACTTCTGTGCAGATAAAATTAAGAAACGATCGATGCGTCGATAAAAAAGATATGTATGAAGTAACAAGAATTGTATGATTATTTAAAAACTAGCTGACCCGACAGACGTTGCCCTGTCCTTTCTATTTTCTTTAAGATCGTTTGGTGAATTTTTGAAAACTTGGAATAGAAATGCTACTGTCGATAATGCAAACAAACATCGATAATAAATGCCTATTGAAATAGTGATTAAAAGATGCGAATATTTCAGAAAAAAATGAGCCAAATTGATCCAGCCGTTCGCAAGTGATGCGCTTACCAACCAAGAGCATTTGATATTTATTTATATAGATTATTTACTTTTCCCTTCCGGACGACACGTTCTATATTCCCGTTTATAATATCCCGAACTGCATTCGCATTTTCCACCATTGCAGTACGCTGCACCGTAATCGGCGTGCACGTAACAATCAACGTCGTTGTTACACTTGCCAGATAGCCCTATGAAAGAAACATTAATTTAGTCGATATTTGCAATATTCTTTAAACAGAATCAATTATACGAGATACCTGAATACACGTTGCATCTCCCGTTTTGGTAATAGTATCCGTCGATGCATGCGCAAGCATTGTTTATGCACGCCGCACCACTGTACAAACGTTCAGAGCATTGTATTGACTCTTCGCAGTAATCGCCGTATGCAGTTGCAACTTTAAATGATATAATAAAATTAATGAATATTTCTAAGTGATATTAATTTCACAATGATCAAATGCAGTAGAGACTCTCGTATCCGAACTAATTGGGACGCAAAAGTGGCCGGATAATAGAACAATAACTTTCTTTTGCATTAAACATTATTTATTCAAGTAGAAAAATTAAAATAAAATACTACTTTTTAAAATTATTGTCTCAAATAAGTTATAGGATTATTTATTATTTACTATTTAAAATACTATTTTCCACAGTTCTGATTGATACGATTACATTTAACCGGCCAAACACAGGAAAGTATTTATTACGTCTAAATACATTGTATGTAAACATCCGTATACTTGGGTATTCGGATAATGGGTGTACGGATACGGGAGTCTCTACTGTATGTCCATTTACGAGGATTAATACTTAATCGATCGAGAATAACAAAGAAACATTTATCATGCAAGGCGAAACTTCAACAACTTACACAAGCTTTTATGCGTCACTGAAAAGACGGTTTGGATTTGAAACTGTTAAGACCTTGAATTATTAATTTACAGACGCAATCTTTAAAATTTTCTTGAAAATGATCTAAAAAAGAGATCGAAACGTCGAAAAGTAAAAATTGTGAAATTTTGCAAATAGTGTAGGAGTTATAACAGATCGAACCTGGGCGCCGAGATCATTAAGAAATTTTGGTTTACAATTTACGATCGAGAATAACAAACAAACATTTAATACTTAATATCTCCTTCGTAAATGTATACATTGTGTAACACACCTTCGATGCAAGCAGTCAAGCTCCCATTGATAACGTAGCCGTTGGTACATTGACATGTGGCGTTAATGCAACGACTGTTCTTTACGGTGCAATCTGCATCCTTATGGCACGTCTCTTCAATCTTGAAAATTGTTTCAGCAACATCGTTACCTTTCGAGTCCACACTAGTCACCGATCCTACAGTCAAAGTTATAGTCAACATTAGAAAATATAGTTTCAAGTAAGATTGGAGAAGAGGGAAACAGTATCTCATTAAATTTTTGTCTTCTAATTTCAATTTTATATGTATAACTGGTTGGTTTCGTTTTGTTTTCAATTTGTTTCTAATGCATTATGTCAGCCGGAAATTTTTGTTAATTCTTCCAACACGAATTTCTCAAAGCTCATTAACTAGATACGAAATTCTTTAAGAAGAAAATTATTGTCTTAAACACTGTATCATTGTGTAATTAAATGATAAATAGGATTCCTGTGCATTTCAGTACTTTTGCACCTAAACACGCGATTACGGCAGGTCTATTACGATGATACCATTGTTTCCGTAATCAGACGCCGGATTAAATGCCGTTCAGATAAACGATTTTAGATATATTTAAGCTGCCACTGTGTGTGAAAATTGATGATTTCTTAGTGATTTCATTAGAACATTGTAAAACAGTTCATATAATATATTATATTTCTCCTAAATAAAATAAACGGCTATTAATATTGTCAAAAACTTCCTTTACCATCCAGATTTAATCATGTGCATAAGTTACTGTTCCACTAATCCTCAACAAATAGATAATATATGTATATTTCACTGGAAAGTAGACGACTGGATAGTGTTGTTAATTATTTAGTCAATAAACGAATCTGATTACGGATTCCTGGTTTATGCGATTAAATAATCGTTCCTGGTAACAGCATACCACGCGTCATTTTTTTTATTAATTTTTTTAATTTCTCTGTAATTTATCTATCACTTGAATGGAGATTATATTTTGCTGTTTAAGCCGAATTACGTTGCTATTACACTAATACGTATACACAGTCGATCGAAAACATCTCTGTCATGTTCTTCATATTTGCAATTAGCGTATATCGCTTGTTTCTGGTATCAACCGACTTCTATGAAACTTTCAACACGTATTTGTATAAATAACATAAGTTTACGAAACATTCCGCTTTAAAGAGTCTACAAACATTTTTTGACTGACTTTACGTAAACGATAAAATACTTTATACCGTTATTACGAACCAATTTTAATATAAAACGATGTACTTACCTTCGTGCAATTGACACAACAGGACCAGCAACAAACAGAATATGCTCTTTCCAACGTGTAACATCTTCGCCGCTGCTGTCCTCGACCAAAACACGGGAACATATGAAGTGAACTTCAGTCATTTCTTTTATCTAAATGTGTCGTATCTGATAGAAAATGAACACCTGCAACGATATCAATAGAAACATCCATTTATCGCGCACGAAATATTTGATTGACTGGTATAGTTCATTATTCGCCGAACCACTACTCACGTGCACTACTGCATGTCGGCTAATTTCATTTAAAATAAAAAATAAAACTCGTGAAATTATTCATCAAATTTTTACCTATAACGAATATTACGAAATCTTTTGTGTCCAATCAATCTATATAAATAAAAATAAGCCCATCACTGAGAACGGCTGAACCGACTTGGCAATTTCAACAAAAAAATGTTCGTAATAGTCCGAATAAGGTTATAAGGTAAAGAAAAATTGGAAAAGATGAAAGTGCTTTGTTCTATGGAATTTTTGGATGAACGTAAGACCATAACTCACGATTCGAACGATGGATATGCATAATTCTCTTTTTGTTTTGTTCGTTTCACATTTCCAAAAACTTTTCCAAATTCACAAAACGATCACAAACAAATTTATTGAAATTTCGACAAGACAACGTCTGTCGGTTCAGTTAGTAACATATAAGAAATTATAGTTTAATAAGACAACTGTATTCAATAGTAAAATATTATTAGAACTATGATTAATAGACATTAGGCAGTTATGAATAAGAAATGAGTATACAGGGTGTCCCAAAATTCGTGTACTTCCCGGAAATGGGAGGTTCCTTGGGTCATTTGAAGCGACATTT